>JASVEL010008659.1:0-62432 GCA_032618575.1 Nicotiana noctiflora
AAAGGCCAATGTAGTGGCTGATGTATTGAGTAGGAAGCCAGTCAGCATAGGGAGTCTTGCATATATTCCAGTCAGAGTGAGACCACTTGCTTAGGATGTTCAAGCTTTATCCAATCAGTCCGTGACGTTGGATGTTTTTTAGCCCAACCGTGTGTTAGCCCACACAGTCGCTCATTCTTCAATATTTGAGCGTATCCAAGATTGGTAGTATGATGATCCTCATTTACTTGTCCTTAGAGACACAGTCCGACACGGGGATGCCAAGCAAGTTACAGTTGGAGATGATGGAGTTTTGAGGATGTAGAACTTGCGGCATCATTATTGGTGGAGGAGAATGAAGAAGGACATTGTTGCTTATGTAACTCGGTATTTGAATAGTTAGCAGGTAAAGTACGAGCATTAGAGACCTGGTGGTTTGTTTCATAAGATTGAGACTCTTAAGTGGAAGTGGGAACGGATTACTATGGACTTCATTGTTGGACTCCTACAGACCCATAGGAAGTTCAATACAGTGTGGGTTATTGTTGATAGGCTGACCAAGTCCGCGCATTTCATTCCTATGGTGGTTTCCTATTCTTCTGAGCAGTTGGAAGATATCTATATCTAGGAGATTATTCGTCTTCATGGTATTCCTGTGTCTATCATTTCTAACCGAGGTACGCAGTTTACCTTACATTTATGGGGGCAGCTCAGCCTGAGTTGGGCATACGGGTCGAGTTGAGTATATTATTTCATCCTCGGATGGATAGACAACCCGAGCGTACTATTCAAATTTTGGAGGGTATGCTCCGAGCTTGTGTTATTGGCTTTAAAGGCTCGTGGGATCAGTTCTTGCCGTTGATTGAGTTTGCCTACCACAACAGCTACTAGTCGAGCATCCAAATGGCTCCCTATGAGGCTTTATATGGTAGCGGCATCAGTCACCGGTTGGGTGGTTTGAGTTGGGAGGGGCTCGATTATAGGGTACGAACCTAGTATAGGATGCCGTAGACAAGGTTAAGATCATTCGGGATAGGCTTCGTATAGCTCAGTCTAAGCAAAAGAGTTATGTCGACCGTAAGGTTCATCCAAATGGTCGGTCAACGGGTGTTACTTCGGGTGTCACCTATGAAGGGTGAGATGAGATTTGGAAATAAGGGCAAGCTAAGCCCCAGATTCATTGGTCCTTTTAATATTCTTGATCGGGTGGAAGAAGTGGCTTACAGACTTGCATTGCCACCAAGTTTAGCAGTCGTGTATCCAGTGTTTCATGTGTCCATGCTTCGGAAGTATCACGGAGATCCATCCCACGTGTTAGACTTCAGCACTATCCAGTTGGACAAGAACCTGTCCTATGAGGAGAAGCCGGAAGTTGTTCTAGACCGGGAGGTTCATCAGTTGAGATCGAAATCGTGTTCAGTCGAGGGGACAGTCTGTTGATGCAGCAACCTGGGAGTTCGAGTCTGATATGTGGAGCCGATATCCCTATTTTATTTTACTCGGCTACTTTTCTTATATCCGTTTGAGGACGAACGAATGTTTTAGAGGTTGATATATGATGAATTTTTGAAAGTTAATTATGTGTTCTAAGGCCTTAAAACAACTTTTATCTCACCTCAATTTGCGTGCGTAGTCTTGGCACGTTTCTGGAAAGATTTTATGTGAAATCTAAGTAAAATAAGGAAATTGGCCTTTAAAATTAATTGAAGTTGACTTTGGTAAACATTTTTCATAAACGGACCCAGACCCGTGATCCAACGGTCTCATAGGGTCCGTAGTAAAATATGAGACTTGGGCGTATGCCCAGAATCGAATTCCAAGGTCCCAAGCCCGAGAAATAAACGCTTAAAGAAAATTGTTTGCTAGAAAATATAAATGTTTTTAGAAGTGAATTGATGTAGTTTCTTAATGGAGGGCCCGTATCTTGGTTCCGGAGCCCGGTAAAAGTTTAAAATAACAATTAAGTTGAATATGTAAAATTTGGTAATGATCAGAATTGATTTGGTATAAAACGGACCTGTAATTGAGAAAATAGTAAATTTCAATGTTCTTGAGTGATTTCATGAATTTGAGGTTGAATTCATAGTGGTTGAAATTATTTTGATGATTTGATCGCACGAGCAAATCTGTATGATGTTTTTGGACTTGCGCGCACGTTTGGCTTGGATCCCCGAGGGCTCGTATGAGTTTTGGGCCACAGAGTGAATTTAGACATAGAAAATAACTTTTCCAGGTTCAGGAAATTGCACTGAACCAGGCTTCACGGTCCGCAGTGAATCTTCGCGATCATGGTAGGGTCTTCTCCAAAATAAGTAACTGATTTTAAACTCATTCCTTTCGCTCCTTAACTTCTTTTTGCAAGATTTCATCTTAAAATCTAGGGTTTTCATGGTGGAAATTGGGTATTTTGGGTAGAACTTAAGAATACCAAAATATGGGGATTTCGACCTCAAATTGAGGTCGCATTCCAAATCAATTGTATATCCGAGATCGGGGGTTAATAGGTAATTAGGCTTTGGTCCGAATTTTGGGTTTGAACTAAGCGGGCCCGGGGTCGATTTTTGATCTTTTGGAAAACAAGGGAAAATCTATTTTCCTCCATTGGAATTTTGTTTATTTAGCAATGACTAATGTTATTAAGTATAATGTGGCTAGATACAAGAAAATTGGTGGTGGAATCAAAAGGTAAAGCAGTATTTGAGGCTTGATTGTGTTCTTGGTATTGAGGTAAGTATTTGGTCTAACCTTAGTTTGAGGGAATAAGAGTTGAGTCTTATTTGCTATGTGTTACTTGTTGAGTACGACGTATAAGTATGGTGATGAGTATCTATATGTTGGTGTCAAGCATGCCCGTGAGTCTTATATTATGATTAATGTGACTCCGTCTTATATTGTTCATGCCTTATGTGATACTCCTATTGTTGAACAAGGCTTGTGGAAGTAAATTGGTAATTGAGCATTTAAGATCGCTGGCTCAAGTTGTAAATTGATTTGTGAAAGTATCACTGGTATTGAACATTGTAGAACGTTGGCTCAAGTTGTGAATCAAATTGTGAAAATCATTGGTAATTGAGCATTTAGAGCGTTGGCTCAAGATGTAAATTGCCTTGTGAAGTAAATGTAAAAAAGAGAAGAAGATTATAATAATTATTCCTTTGCCGGGATGTTGTTGCTTTTACTATTGTTCCCTTGTCGGGATGTTGTTGCTTTTGATATTGTTCCCTTGCCGGGATTCTCATTCTGATTTTTATTGTGATTCTATTTAATTCCTTATCCTTATTGTTTGTGATTGTTGTTTGGGTGAGAAAAAGTGTCAAAGCATGAACGGTGATGCCGTGCATTATATTGTGAGAGTGTGTTAATGCACGAAGGGTGATGTCGTGCCGCACGATATACCATTCCGTACCTTTATATGAGCGATTATGCACGAAGTATCATTCCGTGTCATGATTATGTGAGGTAAAAGAATGAAGGGTGATATCGTACGAATTATATTGATATTTGGCGAGGACAAGAGTAAAAGCACAAAGGATGATGTCGTGCACTTGTTTGATTTCCAGGTTATTGTTGATATTTGAGTTACCGGTTCTTTACAGTTATCTATTTGTTTCATGTTGTTACTTGATATCCTCAAACATGTCTCCTTTCCCCTTCCTACTTTTAAATTGTAGATTTTTGCTTTTATTTTTTGTTGTATATGATTTAACTGCACAATTTTATTTGGTAGTCTAGTCCTATCTCCGTCCCTACTTCGCCGAGGTTAGGTTATGCACTTACCAGCACATGGGGTCAGTTGTGTTGATACTACACTTTGCACTCTTTTTTGCAGATCTGGGTGTTGTAGCTTTCAAACCGCAGTGAGGTTGCTACTTCTAGTTCATCAGGCGACCCGAGGTAGTTATGCAGGCGTCTGCAAGCCTTGGAGTCTCCTTCTACCATTTATTTTGTTTCTTTTATTCTGTTTCTTTTATGTATTTCCAGAGACAGTGTTGTATTGCTTTTCTTCGGACCTTTATTTGTAATACTCTTACTCTGTCTTGAAGTTGTGACACCAGTTTTGGGTAGTTTACGCATGGATCGGTATTGGTAGCTTTATTGATATATTATATTCAGTCTACCGCTTATTAAATTTCGTCGTGTTAATTAATGTTGGCTATTAATTGTTAAAGGCTTAGATGGGAAAAAGGTAAATAACTCAAATGGTTGACTTGCCTAGCTTTTATTAATAGGCGTCATCATGACTCCCCAGGGTGAGAAATCCGGGTCGTGACATTAGACTAGAGAGAAATAAGTTTTGAAAGCTAGGGTTCTTGCACACACACTTGGGTTTTGAAGATTTGGAGCTTTTATTTGAGAATGTCTCACCCATTTATGTTTATTTCTTCATTTCCTTGTTATGTATTGTATATCCAAGTGTGTAGTATTTTTTTCCAACACTTGAATTTTTTTATGGGAATATTCATATTTAAAGTATCGATTAAATATCTTGTTGTGCTTATGTATTGAACTATTTTTATTTATTATGAAGTGAATTATTAATTCTTTAATTATTCTTATTCTTTAATATTTCCTAAGGGATTAGCCAACCCTAGGACTCACCAATTTATTTCGAATTAATTTTGGGAAAGATAATTTGGGGTTGGGAAAGATTAATAAACAAGAACCTGAGGCGTTAACCCCACTTTATAGATTCTACCTACAGATAGGATTGAACTGCCTGTAGCCATAATCGAGTGCGCTTAATCTCTTAATTGTTTTAGGAATAATTCAATTAGGAATTCTTGTTAGTCTTTAGAAGAAGCTAATAGAATTATTATCTGAGGCTAATTAACATAAATTCTCTCATATTTGTAAAATCATTAAATACATCGGATCTTTATCCGAGTGTAATTTTTCGTGTATCTATACTTGTAGTCATTGATCATTTTACTTACTTTCTAGGTCAGTTTATATTTTCACAATTAGTTATAAATATTTCTCAAAACCATTCTCAGTGTTGGCTTAGCATAATAAGTGATAATTTTCATACACGCCTAATCACCTATATATCGTTCTCATTGGGATTCTACTCCGACTCATAGTGGATTTGGACGTCATCAATTACTAGTCTACCAAATTTGAGATACCCCAATTTGAATCTTGACAAATGTAAAAGTTTAACCCATTGATTATCCATTTTTAAGAGGATGATATAAATCTTAAACATATTTGATCTAAAATATTATCCAACTCATTTTTAGTGGATAATATAAATGAATAATTTTCTGTAAAATTTATTTTGCGACCACTACTTGGGGAGTATAATCTTTAGGAAAAGCAACTGTTACTGGCGACAATGAATGTCAGCTTATGAAGAAAGGTCGAAAAACAAGTATATATGTATGCAACCACTGAATTCAAAAACACCACATGTAACGAACATTTGTGGTTCTCCAACGTTTTGGAACATAATTTATGAGAATTAATTTAAATAGCGGTTAGCTCTCAACGGCTTAAACTAAAAATAATCGATAAACATATAGTATATATATATAAATTATATATAATATAGGTATAATCATATAAAATTACTGTAATTCATGTATATTAGCTATTTAAAAAAAATAGTGAAACCTGCTAATTATTTATGTAAAGATTCAAGAGAGTTTTACTTGATAGATCTTTTTTAAAGAGTTAATAATATAAATGGCATTACTTTTGCTTTATCCCAAAAACAGCACATTAATTTACAAATATGGCATGTTTTAAGATCTCATACATTTATTTACCTTATGTTTTAAAAGAATCATTAATTAAGGAATCACTAATTAAGGGATGAATTACTAATTTGTTCTCGTTAATTATCCCCTCAAAATCTATTCACTCTCTTCCCTTCATATAGACCACTCAATTCCCTCTCCCTATCCCTCTTATCTTTCATCTCCATCTTTTTCAACTTGACCATAATGACTCTTTCATTATTTCATAAATATATAATGAATATGTATGCTATGTATTTTTATTTATTCCATAAATATACAAGGATATATTCTAGCTAAAAAAACATACATAAATTAAACACATATACACTATACTATTATTATATTATTTATATAATAAAATATTTTTAATTAGATATGCTATATGCCAACATTATTTCATAAATATATAATGAATATATTATATACCACAAATACTCCTTGTAGAGTTATTAATATTTTTTTAATCTTGTTTATTGTATAACTCATAATTTTAATTCATATATATAACAGGTAGTTTTTTGTGAATTATAGGATTCGGTATTGTTAATTTATATTTATCTTGATTCACACTTAAATACACATGACACCATAATTATACAACATATGACTATCAGAATATCGCAGTTGCTTATACTAATACGAGATTATTACCGCAAGAGGTATATTTTTAGAAAACAAAGAAAAATGGAAAATAAGAAGGAAAAAAATGGAAGGAAAATAGAGCTATTCTCATATGAAAGAGGGATGGAAAAAATTTGAATAGCTGCTCATGAACATTATAGTAATTTTATTGTTCATACATCTTTTATCTTTCTTACCAAGTCGTCATTCATTATAGTTTTGCTAAAAGTAATGAATTAAAGAATATTAAATTGAAATATTAATGTATATATCTAGTATAATTTATAATATATATTTAAGAAGTTATGTTTGTATAAATCATATTATATACAATATATTTTTCTATTATATACAATATATTTTTACATCGTAGGATGTGATATCTTAAATTAATAACAAGTATGTTTAATTTATTTATTCTGATTCACACTTATATACACATTATAAATATAATTATAGCATATAATTAAGTATATGCCACAAATACATCATATATTACTATGCATATCCTAATAACTATATAATATGTATATATCAATTTATATACGTGGTATTAAATCCTAAATTCAAATGCAAGTGTATATATATATATATATATATATATATATATATATATATATATATATATATATATATATATATATATATATATATATATATATATATATATATATATATATATAAGTGGAAAAGAAATAAAACAACATAAAAGTAAGTATATAAAGAAAACCTCCCATCACGCAACTTCCAAAACTTGAAAATCATTGTTCTTTATTGGAAAACAAAATAAATTAAAGGTGGTAAATCAAAACAGAAAAAAGAAAAAGAAAAGAAAAAAAGTAATTGGAAATGAACACTATTAATGTGGTTTAATGGTGGCACAATCTTACCCATAAATTAGCTAATGTGTAATATATCACATTAAAGTAATCAACAAAATGGAAAAGATTGAGAGGTCCATTAATTAACATTTATTGGGTTAATTATTTTTCTGCTAGGAATGTAGTTATTTAGCTGTCAGTTTTATAATTACTTCTTCCTGCTAAACTTATGAAATTTTTTATTAAATATTGCCTAAATATGTTTTTTATTTCAAATTTAAATGGTGCACCATCAGTGGGCCTGCCAAAATGTTAGGCCATGTTCTTGGGTTCTTATGGATTAAGATTTTTAGCCCAATAGAAAAAACCCAAACGCATTCTATTGGATCTGCAAAGGTGCACATGATAATTTGGGTTTCTACGTTGAAGAATTAACTTAAATAACCGCTTACTCGAGCACTTAAATAAATATAGAATAGCCGTTGGATATATAATATGTGTCTAATTTATGTATAATATGTATATAATAAAAAGGGCAGCCCGGTGCACTAAGATCTCACTATGGCCGGGTCTGGGGAAGGGTCGAACCATAAGGGTCTGTGCAAGTAGCCTTATTTTGTATTTCTGCAAGAGGCTGTTTCGATAGCTCGAACCCGTGATCTCCTGATCATATGAAAATAACTTTAAAAATTACGCCAAGGCTCCCCTCCATAACATGTATATAATAGTATATAATTATTGTATAATCAATATATACTGATAAAAAAAAGTAGTGAATTCGACCGGCTATTTGTGCAAATATCCCTTTTATGTTTCCACTGGTAACATGATTTGGGTCCCATGCTAATAACCCAAAGGTTCGTGGGTCAAAGTAATTTAGGTTGAACATTGAGGACATAAATTTATATAGAATACAACTTATTTAAGACTTATTTAAATAAGTTACAAATGCTTTTAGAAAATTACATAAGATACAATTTATTTTAAAATCTGCAACTTTTAATATTCCTAAAATATCACTCTTGAGATTCTCTCACCTAAAACTTATCTTTATATATCTCTCTTGATATTTTATCACCTAACTACATATCCTTACGTAAAACATATGCTCCTTTTAATTTCTACAAACAATTCCTTTTCTCTCTGGTCTAGCTTTTTTTATATGCGGCTATGGCTATATGAAATGACAAAATATTGAAGTTTTGCCCTTAATACATTGTTATGTTCCAATTTCATGATTTGTTGCTATAGTACAATATGATTTGAATATTGCTTATTGATAGTATCATAAATTCATCTTGAAATCTCTACCTCTCTGTAAAATTTTAGAACTTTTTGAATTATTCTCTTTTTAAAATGATATCCGTACACTTCTTCTAAGATCTTGAATTCTTGACAACCCTTATGTTATTGTCTTTGACAAAACACGGGGACATTATTACTTGTAGATGGTTATACACATATAGTATATAAGTATAAACATATAGTATATGATATATTCAAATAGTATACTTAATATATATTATATGTATGGTATATTAATGATATATACTTGGTCATTATGCATACAAAGTATACATATATTACTGCAAAAGTAAAAGGCATATTAAACGTATATATAAATATATTATATATAAATAAATTATATCACATATATTTTTTATTTATATACATTTATAAAATAATTATATACCATCAATAGATCATTATTTAAAGGATATATGATTTTTTGAACTGATTTTAGCAGATTGTTATTGATGGTCTTTATATAATGTTTACTTTATTTATTTTTATCAAAAAAAAAAACAATTGAAAAGTTGACTTATGAGTAACGATACTGTTTTTGGAAGGAATAAAACAAAGGCCGGAAAAGATGCTGATAGATTATTTTTAGGAAATGAGTGATTGTTTTGATAAGTTTTCCACTCTTTTAGACTTAAACTATGGGATTATTCAAACATTTCAGTTAATTTTTACCTTTGATATAGAGAAAACCTTTTGTTGTATATAATGTAAATTTACAAATGGTTGTAGTAAATGTAATATATTCTTATAGGCATTGTAGTTATGAAAATTTCTCAAAACTAACAGTAAGCACATTGCCCCATGGATTATATTTCTTTGCCCGGTGAAAATAAGTTTTTTTTTTTTTTCTAAAATTCGTGGCTGGCTGGCTGGCTGGCTACCCTACCTTATGAGTTGTAATAATCCTATATAAATAAGTTTTGGTCCAATTTAATAGGCTACTGTTTAACCAGAAAATAGGAAATTTGGGTCAAAGCTTAATTTTTAGAAGAGTTTGGGTTACTATAATCGAATACAGATCAAATAAAAAGAAAGCAAAGTAAATAAGTATATTTCAATAATATTCTCTGTCTTTACACATGTTATATCGCTCCTTTTATAGCTAGCTATCTCTAGGTAATACTTTTTCTTTCCTCTCATAATAGAACCATTATGAGCAATTAATGATAGCATTTAATATAACATTATAATTGGTAATCATAACTGTTTCGTGAAGATTCTATAATGTTTTCCATCAGTGATGCTCATTAATTACGGATAGTACATATCTACTTTTTGCTATTTAGATTCGTTCCTCTTATGCTTCTTCAAATTACAGGAGAACCGAGTAACCGTTCCTCCTTGTTTTCTTGAATCTCCCTGTCCGTGCTTGTTAAAACTCATGTCTCTTCAGTTATCCTTTGCCATCTTTCACTCTTTTATTGATCCACGTGTCTTGATTATCTGTCACATAATTAATTCAATGTGTAAACTTAATTTTTTCCTGATACAACTACCCAGAGAAAACCAAGAATTCAAGTACTGACCTTATAACAATTAATTCTTGCACAAAAAAACAAATGAAACATATATGTGGCTACTATGCTCTATATATGGGTTCGTTGCGGCATGGCATTCATATGTTGAATATTTGGATTGGTAGGACAACCTTTTGGTGATAAGAGCAAGAAACGATAAATATATCTCACGTGTGCAACTCAACAATTTCTGGTAAGATAATTCAATCAATGTTCCCTTACCAACTAGCCATTTGGACGTTTTCATGCTTGTGATTTCACAATCTTGTTAGGACCCGGTGGCACTAAACACTTCTTCACAGCGGGAAAAATAAATGATCAACGAAAAATAAATGACACAAAAAATTTAACGTGGTTCACCTAAAACGTTTAGGCTACGTCCACAAACCCGGCACCAACTTCCACTAAAACTTTTAGTAGGCTTACAAAGAGAGACTTCTCCAATAGTTTGGAGGTACAACAATTTCCGAGCTCTACCCAAAATAGTGGCGCACACAAAAGTGTTTCCCGAAAATACCCGACTAGTATTTTACTCACTATTTTGTCACTCCCCCTTTAGAAAAACTTCCTAAAGAAAAACAAACTCTCTCTTTCTCTATAACTCTTATACTTGAGTTATTGAATGTTTTGGTGTGTTTAAAACAATGAGATGAAGGGGTATTTATAGTTTTGAGATAGGGACCAAAAGTGCAAATCTCACCTATCAAGAAGGATCAATTTGCAATATTCCCATCTCACCTACCATTTATTGATGTCATTGCTTACATCAATAAGCAAATTGGAGGAAGCTTCTAACAATTCTCCCCCTTTCGACTATTTGGAGAGTTTCCTATCCCTGCAGCTTCTCTGCAGAACTCAAATTTACCCTTTGGTAGAGTTTTGGTCAACATGTCTGATCCGTTTTCATCTGTATGGATCTTTTCAAGCCGCAACATCTTCTTTTCTAACACATCCCTGATCCAATTATATCTAACATCAATATGCTTGGATCTGGAATGGAATGAGGCATTCTTCGCAAGGTGGATAGCACTTTGACTATCACAAAATAGTTGATAACCGTCTTGCGAAAATCCAAGTTCAGTTAAGAACTTCTTCATCCACAGCAGTTCTTTGCAAGCTTCCGTTGCTGCAATGAATTCAGCTTCAGTAGTTGATAGTGCAACACATTTTTGCAACTTTGATTGCCATGACACAGCTCCCCCTGAAAAGTTAATCAAGTATCCTGAAGTTGATTTTCTAGAATCAACATCTCCGGCCATATCTGCATCAGTATAGCCAACCAACACGGGTTCGTCTTCTCCAAAACATAAGCATAGTTTGGAGGTTCCTCAAAGATACCTAAGAATCCACTTAACAGGATCCCAATGTTCCTTTCCTGGATTAGAAAGAAATCTACTTACCACTCCTACAGCGTGAGCGATATCTGGCCGTGTACAAACCATGGCATACATCAAACTTCCTACTCCTGAAGCATATGGAATCCGCTCCATCTTTCTTCTCTCATCATCTGTTGACGGGCTTTGCTTGGTGCTCAATCTAAAGTGGTTAGCAAGAGGACAGCTAACTGCTTTAGTTTTCTCCATGTTGAACCGTTGAAGTACCTTCTCGATGTACTTCTCCCGAGACAACCATAACTTCTTGGCTTCTCGGTCTCGCATAATCCTCATCCCAAGGATCTGTTTTGCTGGCCCCAAGTCTTTCATGGCGAAGAACTTGCTTAGCTGCTCTTTCAAGCTATTAATTCTGGAAACATTCCGACCAACAATCAACATATCATCCACATAGAGCAATAGGATGATAAAATCATCGTCAGAAAACTTCTGAACGAACACACAATGGTCCGAAGTTGTCTTCTTGTAGCCGTGTTGCCCCATCACCGACTCGAACTTCTTGTACCACTGCCTTGGTGCCTGTTTTAAGCCATAGAGGCTTTTCCTCAATCTACAAACACAGTCCTCTTTTCCCTTTTGCTGGAAACCGTCTGGTTGCTCCATGTATATCTCCTCTTCCAAATCACCGTGTAGGAAGGCGGTTTTCACATCCATCTGCTCAACCTCCAGGTTGAGGCTTGCTACTAATCCCAGCACCGTGCGTATTGAGGTCATTTTCACAACTGGTGAGAATATTTCATCAAAGTCTATACCTTTCCTTTGATTGAAACCTTTGACGACCAATCTTGCTTTGAATCTCGGACAGGAACTGTGTTCATCATGCTTGATCTTGAACACCCATTTATTCTTCAAAGCTTTCTTGCCTTTCGGCAACTTCACCAACTCAAACGTCTTGTTCTCATGCAAGGATTTCATCTCGTCTTGCATGGCTTCTATCCACTTCTCCTTATGTTCATCATCAACGGCTTCTTCAAAACTGTCGGGTTCTCCCCCGTCAGTGAGTAACACATACTCATGTGGAGAATATCTGGTAGACTGTTGCACAACTCTTCCAGATCTTGTGTGATAAGGAGGGTTGTTGAGGATTGTTGGTTGAGGTTGATCATCCTCGTTTGCATCATCATCACCATTATCCTCGTTACCTTCAGCATCTGCTGGTTCATCTTCATTTGGAAGATCAGGGGCTTCAGGTTGATTATCCTGAACATCGTCTCCAACTTGTCTCGGCACCATTGTTGGAGGCAACTCAAACTCAGCAGAATCATCACTGGACTTCTCTACTTTGTCAATGTCTTCAATTGTTTGGTCCTCAACGAACACAACATCTCGACTCCTGAACGAGCTTCTTCTGCACCGGATCATAGAACTTATAGCCAAGCATGTCTTGACCATAGCCGATGAATACACACCCCCTTGTCTTGACATCAAGTTTGCTCCTTTCATCCTTCGGAACATGGACATAGGCTTTGCAACCAAATGCCCGCAATTGATCATAAGAGATATCTCTTCCTGACCAAATCTTTTCTGGAGCCTCGTACTGAAGAGGGACACAGGGTGAATGGTTTAGCACATAGGTTGCTGTAACTAGTGCTTCACCCCAGAAAGCCTTTGGTAACTTTGAATGAGAGAGTAAACATCCTGGTTCTCTCGATCAAGGTTCTGTTCATCCTCTCAGCCAAGCCATTCAACTGTGGAGTTTTAGGAGGTGTGAATTGATGTCGAATACCATGCTCTTTACAATAAGCATCAAATTGACCCTGGTATTCACCGCCATTGTCTGTCCGGATGCACTTCAACTTCTTACCGGTCTCTCTTTCCACCAAGGTCAGAAATTGTTTGAAAACTTGAAACACTTGATCCTTGGTCTTCAGCGTGTATACCCATGTCTTTAGTGAATGATCATCAATAAAGGTCACGAAATATTGGGCACCACCGAGGAACTTCTTGAAAGGCCCACATACATCTGAGTGTACCAGATCCAACACGTCTTGCTTTCTGGAAGGAGGGAATCTTTTGAACGAAACTCTGTTTTGTTTCCCAGCTAAACAGTCAGCACACTTCTTCAATTGGATCTGGTTTAGACCTGGTAAGGCGTTCTTCTTCACCAAACGCGCCATTGACTTTTCACTCATGTGGCCAAGACGTCTATGCCACAACTTGGTATTGCTATCATTCTCCGCAACATTTATAACTTGTTGGGAGATGCTTGCCTGGGTCACGTACAACTTTGACTGCTTCGTGCCCCGCGCCACCACCAATGAGCCTTTCGTGAGCTTCCATTGGCCATTATGAAAGGTATTGCAATAACCTTCCTCATCAAGCTTGCCTACGGAGATCAGATTCAGGCGCATATCTGGAACATGCCTGACATCTCTTAAAAGTAGCTTCATCCCATTCATGGTCTCTAGGCAAACATCTCCTTTGCCTACAACTGTTGAGAAATTGGCATTTTCCATTTTTACACGACCGAAGTCTCCAGGTGTGTAAGATGAGAAGAGTTCTCTCCGTGGCGTTGCATGAATGGTAGCTCCACTATCAATCACCCATGTCGTCTCTTGGGTTGTCAGATTGATAATGTCGTCATCGTAGACAATGTTAAACTCACCAAAGGAGTTCGCTTCATCATCACTGCTTTCTTCGGGTTTCTCCTTTTTGCCTTTGTTCTTCTTCTGGTCATTTTGGAACTGTCGGCAAAATCTTTTGATATGGCCCTTCTTTTTGCAGTAATGGCACTCAACATGTGCAAATTTGTTGGATCTACCTCTGCTCTTATCTTTGTTACTCTGGCCCTTGTTTTGACTTCTCCCCCTGGTCGTAACAGCCAACACCTCTGATGAAGAAGATGATCCTTGTGATCGGCGTCTCATTTCTTCATTTAGAATGCCACTTTTGACTGTCTCCATGTTTACCACACCGTTGGGTGCAGAATTGGTGATTGAAACCTTCAAGGTTTCCCATGACTCTGGGAGTGTTGCCAGCACCATAAGAGCAAGTACCTCGTCATCGAACTTTATGCCCATTTCCGACAACTGGTCGACAATCCCTTGTATTTCATTAAGGTGATCTGCCACAGTTGTCCTTTCTACATATTTTACTTGCATTAATTTTGTCAAGTAAAATAATTTGTTGTTACCTGTTTTAGAGGCATACAACTCCTCGAGCTTGTTCCATAACGACCTTGCATGTGTCACACCAGAAATGTGGTTGTACACATTATCTTCAACAAATTGTCGTATGTAGCCGCACACTTGGTTGTGCTCAAATTCCCAGTCCTCGTCTGACTTGTCTTCGGGTTTCTGAGCACTGAACACCGGCAGGTGCATCTTCGTCACGAACAGGAGATCCTTCATCTTGTTTCTCCATAAGTGGTAATTTGTGCCGTTTAGGTTGACCATCTTGCTTGTCCTTGCCTCCATATTTCCGGCGGTGAATAGTAACCGTAGATATGAATAGTGCATGTATGGATGAATAGTACTCGTACGTATGAATAGTACCGTACGTATGAGTAGTATTCTAACCAAAGCTCTGATACCACTTGTTAGGACCCGGTGGCACTAAACACTTCTTCACAGCGGGAAAAATAAATGATCAACGGAAAATAAATGACACAAAGAATTTAACGTGGTTCACCTAAAACGTTTAGGCTACGTCCACAAACCCGCCACCAACTTCCACTAAAACTTTTAGTAGGCTTACAAAGAGAGACTTCTCCAATAATTTGGAGGTACAATAATTCCCCGAGCTCTACCCAAAATAGTGGCGCACACAAAAGTGTTTCTCGAAAATACCCGACTAGTATTTTACTCACTATTTTGTCACTCCCCTTTAGAAAAACTTCCTAAAGAAAAACAAACTCTCTCTTTCTCTCAAACTCTTATACTTGAGTATTGAATATTTTGGTGTGTTTAAAACAATGAGATGAGGGGGGTATTTATAGTTTTGAGATAGGGACCAAAAGTGCAAATCTCACCTATCAAGAAGGATCAATTTGCAATATTCCCATCTCACCTACCATTTATTGATGTCATTGCTTACATCAATAAGCAAATTGGAGGAAGCTTCTAACAAATCTAACCACTAAGTTTTTATGAGAACAAGCTGGGCACCCTTCACATGGCTATTGTTCTTCATGTTTTCTTCATTAAAACCTTTGTTGTTTTCATGGAAGAAATAAGTCGTGACTTTATTTGGATGTTTAGCTCTTTGTTCACAAAAGGCCATGCATAGCCACTTGGCCAATGAGACTGACATTTTGTCACCCACTGCTTTGGCCAAGTTAAGACCAAAAATGGTGGGAATATATGGATTCCTATTTCTAATCAATCTGATTTGCCGTGAGTTATATATATTCTCTAACTGCTCTGGTACCTTGGTTATCTTGTCAAACTTCGTTCCTTCCTTGGACGCAAGTTGTTTTAGTTTAGTGGAACTTAATATGTTACTCCTCCCGGTGAAAAATAAATAATTTTTTGGTCTTTTTCTTGTGATCCAAAATAAGTGATTTTTTCAAATTTCAAGAATGAATTAATTATTTTTTTCCTACATTATCCATGGAGTAAATAGTGTTGGAATATGTGTTAGGAGCATTTATGTGAGATAGTAAAGGTTAATATGGTCAATTCCATTGCTAATTTAATGCAAAAAAATAAATTTCTTAATATGTGTGAAAACACCAAAAAACTCACTTATTTTGGACCGAAGAGAGTATTATCAACATAGGTTTTTCCTTGTTTATTTATTGTTTGTGTACCTTTTAGGTTTTTCCTGGAGGTTGAGCAGCGATCATGGCATCTCTTGTCAATGTTGGGGTATGAAAAAGGGAAAAAATATTTTTCCGTATTAATTTTAATAGAGTAATGACTATTTATGATCAACATTAAAAATATTGAATAAAAACTAAATATCATGTTGTTGAAAAGTGGCTATCCCATGCCATCTCCAATCCCAATTCCCAAATGTGCATATACCTGACTTGAACTCATCGAATTTAATTATTCTGTGTCCTTGGGAAAGAGATTACGGCCTCATTTGTTTTTTTTTAAGATTAAGACGTCTGAATCTAAATACATATTTGAATATTAAGATGTGTATTAAGATTAAGACATATGAATCTGAATACATATCTGAATATATTAAGATGTGTATTAAGATTTGAATACTAATTAATAATTAAGACTGTTTGATTTTTAACATCTGAATATATAAAATTTAACTCTATTAGAAAATTAATAAACATAAAATTCAAATGAAATAGTAACTAATCTAATATTTTATCAATAAAATTTATAGTTTTTAAAAATATGATAGTTGTTGGTGGTGATGGTTAAGGGGTGAATACCGATTAGCAATGGTGGATGGTGGTAGTATTGATTGATGATGGTGGTTCATGCTAGTAACTAGTAGCTATTGGTAGTGGTGGCGATTATGTTTCGGGATGGTGGTGGTAGTGGTGGTGGTGGCTGATAATAGTTAATAATAGCGGACGGTGGTAGTAGTTGTGACTGAGGAAGATGGTGGGTGGGTGGTGGTAGGTTATAATGATGGGCAGTGTCGGCCATGGTTGTTGATGGTGATGGGGTGGTCAATTGTGTTAGTTGAGGTGGATGAGTGTTGATTGTGGGTGATGGTGGTCAAAGTGGTTGGGATAGTGGGCGGTGATGGTCAATAATGGTGGCGGCTATAATTGAGGATGATGGTGACGTGGTGGTGGTGGAGATGGTGGTGGTGGATGTGGTGGTGGTGAGGTTGGTTGAGTATGGTGGTGGTGGCGGCATGGTGGTAGTTGATAATGGTAGACGGTGGCGAAAATTAATAATAAATATATGATAGCATCTTAATGAAATTAAGTCTCTGTTATAGATCTGAATCATACAGACCTATTCAGACCTATTAAGTGGTTGTGAAGTAAAAAAACAAACACACTTAATGATTAAGATCTAAATAATTAAGATTCAGATTTTAAAAACAAATGCACTTAATGCCTGATATCTGAATGATTAAGATTCAGACCTCCGTTAAGTGCAAACAAATGAGGTCTAACTGCCTCATACAAATTCTTTTACATTACAAAATTACTTAAAAGATAATTACAAATAATAGTCAATAAAAGATAGGACTAATTACTAACCTGAAGAGTATGGCTACTAATATGCTTCAACAAATTAAATACAATACTAATAAGTTAAGTTTAAAAGCCCAAAACTTTGCCCCTCTAACCAGAGCCGTTAATATGAGCTTAGTCTGTTTGTTCAGCCCAGTTCAACAGGTTGAGCTGTGCTAGAATTATTGGAGCTCATTTATGAACGAGGCTTTTATGTCCGGCTGGAAAAAGCCCATGACTCGTGAGGCTTGACTAAGGCGGGGCTGGGCCGGTCTGTGGGCTTAATAAAAATAGGTATTCAAAATGTATAAAATATAGAATTAAAATTATATGACATAATAATATCAAAAAGAGTATTCCAAGTTTAAAATCATATTAAAAGATCAAAGTCTTAAAACGTTAGTAATTAGTTTTAAAAATTTAATTATTTTAAATATTTAACTAACTAATATTGTATACAAACTGTAAATGTAAGTGAAAGTGTCTCACAAGCGGATTCAAATGTGATTGATGAAGATGAAGTGTCGGATATCCCATAAGCGTCATGGACGTTCACTTGAATAGTTTATTTTGAGTCTTGACTTTAAGTGAATGAAATATAGTCTCTTCACCTTTTTAGTGTTTATTATGATCTATTGGAACAGTATAAGTATTAAGTTTTCTGAAATTTTTCAACTAAGATTTTTTTTAGCTTTTAAATATTTATCTTTTTAAAGTTAGAGTTTAAAGAAAAATATAAAATTATATTTTAAAAAATAATCGGTTGACCCGTGGGGGCCCGCAACTCACATAAGACTAGGGTGGGTTGATCATTATAAGGATCATCAAGATAGTGGACTAATCCAATCCGTCAATTGCTAAAATTCATGTGGGCTGGACTGGACTAGCTCGGCATGCCCGTATTGACAGCTCTACCTCTATAACTAAGACCCGTGGTCAAAAATTTCAAAAAAAAAAAAAAAAAAAATAGAAAAAAGGAAGGAATTATACTTCATTCACGTAGATCCTCACGAGGTACATGCACGTAATAGGTAGATTGTATTTTACAGTCGCTAACTTAAACATTTAGATCCGCATCTATTTCGAAAGATAACCAATACCCCAAGTTAAGCATGTACAAAACATTTGGTTGGTTTACGCAATTTTATGTTCTTTTTAACTTTTGTATTTTGCATAATTCAAATACTTTATTACTAATTATCACTGTGAAAATCGAATACCCTAAAAAGAACCAGGAGAAAGATAAGCCACCTCCCAATTAAATATAAGGGAAGGGGAGAGAAAGGCGGAGCCAAGATTTAAATTTGTGAGTTCAGTATTCGAATTCTTTTATGTTACTGGGTTCTAAATTAATAATTTGTGTATAATTCAATAAATTTGTCATACAAATATAGAGTTTGGATAAAAGTTATTGCGTTCAGCAGAACCCGTATCGAAAAGGCTAGCCCTGCCCCTTGGGGAGATACCCGGCCAAATATATATAGCTAGTTTTCACACTGGTCAATCAATAATAGTCAGCGTTTATCAAGTCAATGAAAAATAAACATTATTTTGCTGCAATAGGGACCGGTCCGTTATAATTTACGGGAGTTCTGGTGTAATTTTGTACGAACTCCAGCATATTATGCTAGATCGGTATACTTTGCTAACTCCTGTAAAATTTGCGGGAGACTGGAGCACCAGTGCTCCAAACTCCAGTATATTATACTGGATATTTATACTTGCTGGAACTCCCGTAAAATATGTGGAAGTTCTAGCATATATAATTATGCTTGAACTACCGTAAAATTTGCGGGAGTACATAGTTATCCTGGAACTCCCGTAAAATATGCGGGAGTTCAATCATACTTGTGCTGGAACTCCCATAAAATTTGCGGGCGTATTTTCCGGATTTTGACCAATGATAAATCTGACTATTTTTAAATTTCTCAAGAGATACCCTGCACTTAAATATATAAAGTTTTGTTTGGGATCTTTGTACAATAATCATCCGGATTCATTATTTGTTTTTTCTAGTCGATGTATAAATTATTTACTGGTTAAACATGTTATACAAATTATATACATATTATCGATCCGTCTGGTATTATTAGTTTAAGCGAGTTGGTTGAAAGCTATTTAGGTTAATTCTTGTTATTTTCATCTTTAATATTCTCTTTAATTGGACCAGCTTCAGTTTGGTCATAGTCAATTTTGGTCCCATGTAAGAATGAAGAGCCAAATAAATAAAAATATACCATGCTTGCCCTTGACTGTTAGTTGCCTCTTTTCAAGGTTTGTGAAAGTACATTTAATTTACCACCTTAAATATCATGCCTGCCTCTTAATGTTCCAGTCATATTTCACAATCGAGTATTGAAATCGGAAAAATGATATAAGAGACATACAATAGTAATCTCTTAACTACAGAACTTTCTATATATATATATATATATATATATATATATATATATATATATATATATATTCCTTTTTCTTGACCTAAGTCCTACCAACCCTGTTGAGAAAGAGATAGAAAGTAATAATTTGAGATAGGCACAAAAAAACGAAGAAATAAAAAATCTTCCAGAAAATACTAGAGAGTAGTAATAATTAATGTGAATGGCCCGCATGAAAACCAAAGTCTACTTAATAAAGGAGTTTTTCTGTAGTGAGTGTCTCACTGGATACTCATATGCAATAATTTCTAATCTCTTGTAATTATTGTTTCTCTGATTTGCACTTCATTTGGTCCAATTTAACAGCTAACCAGTATATTTGACAGTCAAAAAAGTTATCATAGGCTTTCACAAAACCAAATGCTAGTAAATCACATTATAAAATCTACGTTTGATAGCTCTTCAGTTAATCTGGTTTTTCTTTTCTTTGTTTTCTTTTCTATTGTTGGTCAATGGCAATCGCGATCTATCATGTGGTAGGGCAAACTCTAAACATTTGTATAACACCTATACGTACTATGTTGTCCATATTTAAGATCATTCACCTGCCTGCCCTCCCTTTCTTTCTTTCGATTTTTTTCTTTTATTTTAATTTTCACTTAGTAGTTTAAATGTTAAAATTTTATAGCTTTGACATAAAATTAGTCTTTGTCACAGTCCAAATCTTTCTGCGTAAGATGTCATGACGTACGACACCTAGTATCTACGATTAGGTAAGCCAAACAAATTGCAGAATAACAGACATGAAAACAGAATTTAACAACTAGACTGCAACAAATAACTATAAAATGATAAAACGCCACTCGAAATGTACAAATAACCCAAGACTAGAGTATACACAGAGTTCCCAAAATCCGGTAATCATAAGTCACAAGCTACAAAAGAAAACTAGTATATATCTCTATACGCCTGAGTCTAAGAAAGTACGGAAAGGTAAATCACATAAGAGGAAATTGAGGGGACTCCGAGGTCTACGGATGCGGGTAGATATTCATATACCTTGAAGTCTCAAAATTTTAATGCAAAATCAAATATCGGATGAATAAAAAAGCCTAAAAAGATAAAATAAGATTAGTATTGGGATCTCGCCATTGGTATTCCGTATTCGTATCAATGCAAAATTTCAAAAGCAAGTTAAACAAATGTAAAAATACCACAATGCGGTAACGTGAAAGAACACCCGGTATGGGTGTGTTTGGAATGAATTCTGTTGAGAAATGTATGCAGACCTAAAATGGGTGCGTTAGCAGTTCAATTGAGAATTTGGTGAATTCTTGGCGGCACAGCCAAAGTGCCCTTCCACCAGCCTGGTTGGGCTACAACTTTTAAGAAAAGGAAAAAAACAAATGTAAAAAAAAAAAAAAGTTGGACGTTTATTACAACAACAACAACAACAACCCAGTATATTCCCACAAAGTAGGGTCTGGGGAGGGTAATATGTAGACAGGCCTTACCTCTACCCAAGAGGGAAGAGAGGCTGTTTCCAATCGACCCTCGACGCAGGGAAAAGAAAGGCAAACAAAAACAAAAACAAAAACAAAAACAACATTAGTTACACCAAGCATACATCGCATAAATAATTAACTAAACATAAGAGACATATGTACCATAAATAAGCCGGCATGCAATAATATTAAAATAGTAACTTCCAGGAATGACTACCATAAGAGAACGCAAACTAATCCTCTATGGGTGGCCCTACCACGCCTCACCCACCCCGGGAAAGGAGTACGAAAAATCTAGAAGCCCCTATCCTACAACCCTGATACTAGACCTCCAGACTTTCCTATCAAGCTTCATGTCCTCGAAAATCCACATCCTGGCCATGTCCTGCCTAATTACCTCTCCCCAATATCTCTTAGGTCTCCCTCTGCCTCGCGTCGCACCGACCACCGCTAGCCGCTTACAACTCCTCACCGGTGCATCGAGGCTTCTCCTCCGCACATGCCCGAACCATAGAAGCCTCGCCTCTCGCATCTTCTCATCCACTGGGGCCACCCCCACCTTCTCCCGAATAACTTCATTCCTAATCTTATCTAACTTGGTGAGCCCGCACAACCACCTAAGCATCCTCATCTCGGCAACCTTCATCCTCTGAACATGAGATTTCTTCACCGGCCAATACTCCGTCCCATACATCATGGCAGGTCTAACCACAGCTCTATAAAACTTCCCCTTGAGTTTCTCTCGCACTTTCTTATCACACAAGACTCCTGATGCAAGCCTCCACTTCGACCACCCCACGGCTATACGGTGAGTGACATCCCCGTCTATCTCCCCGTTCCACTGAATCACCGATCCAAGGTATCAGAAATTATCCTTCTTGGCTATGGCCTGAGATCCAATCATCACGCTCCCTCCCACTTCGCTCGGTTTAGCGCTAAACTTGCACTCCAGATATTCTGTCTTAGACCTGCTTAGTTTGAAGCCCTTAGACTCGAGGGTCTGTCACCATTCCTCTAGCCTCTCGTTAACACCGACCCTCATCTCGTCTACCAGGACTATGTCATCAGCAAATAGCATGCACCAAGGCACATCCCCTTGAATATGCCGTGTCAAAGCATCCATCACCAAGGCAAACAAGAGAGGTCTAAGCGCAGATCCTTGATGGAGCCCTATAACCACCATCGAAAAATGGTCTGAGTCGCCACCCACTGTCCCGACCCTAGACTTAGCTCCATCGTACATGTCTTTGATTACTCTGATGTAGGCTTCCGGCACGCTCTTTGCCTCCAGGCACCTCCATAGCACCTCCCTAGGGACCTTGTCATACGCCTTCTCCAAGTCGATAAACACCATGTGCAGGTCTTTCTTCATATCCCCGAACTGTTCCACCAATCTCCTGACAAGGTGGATAGCTTCTGTAGTGGACCGAACCAGCATAAAACCGAACTGGTTCACGGAAATAGATGTCGACTCCCTCACTCTGGCCTCGATCACCCGCTCCCAGACCTTCATGGTGTGGCTTATTAATTTGATGCCCCTATAGTTGTCGCAACACCGGATATCCCCTTTGTTCTTATACAAGGGCACCATTGTACTCCACCTACACTCCCCGGCATCTTTTTGGTCCTGAAGATCGCACTGAACAACCTGGTGAGCCACTCCACTCCTGGCTTGCCCATGCATTTCCAGAACTCCACCGGGATTTGATCTAGCCCGGTCGCTCGACCTCTACTCATCCTACGCAAAGCCCCCACAACCTCTTCCACCCTAATGCGCCTGCAGTACCCTAAGTCTCTATGACACTCCGAATGCCCCAGCTCCCCTAGTTCTATGGTTTGGTCCCCTTCCTCTTTTTAGACGGTCTCGTAAGTACGCCTGCCATCTCTGTTTGACTTGAGACTCCCCCATCAGGACTCTATCATCCTCATCCTTGATGCACCTAACCTGGTCCGGGTCCCGCACCTTTCTTTCCCTTACTTTGGCTAACCGGAATAACTTCTTGTCCCCGCCTCTCTCCCCCAATTCCTCGTACATGCGACCAAAACTTACATTTTTAGCTTCCGTGACCGCCAGTATCGCTTCCTTCCTTGCCACCTTATAGCCCTCTCTGTTCACCCGCCTTTCTTCCTCGCTTGTGCTCCCTAACAACTTCGAAAAGCTGCTTTCTTCACCTTTACTTTTCCTCGCACTACATCGTTCCACCACCAGTTGCCCTGATGTCTACCTAGATAGCCTTTCGCTACCCCAAGCACATCTCGCGCTGCCTCCCTAACCAGATTCGCCGTCTCTGACTACATTGCGTCTGCTACCCCAGAACTTCTCCAAGCTCCACCATCAACTAACCTCCTCTCCAACTCCTGGGCTTTCTCCTTAGTCAAAGCACCCCATCTAATTCGCGGTCGGCCCCGAGAACCCCTCCTCTTCCTCTTCACCCAGAGACCGACATCCATCACTAGGAGTCTATGCAGAGTTGAAAGAGACTCTCCCAGAATAACCTTGCACTCCTTGCACAAACCTCTATTGCTCCTTCCGAGAAGGAGGTAATCAATCTGAGTCCTCGCCACCGAACTTTTGAAGGTGGCCAAATGTTCCTCCCTCTTCCGAAATGTCGAGTTAGCAATCAGAAGCTCGGAAGCCCTAGCGAAATCCAACAGCGCAGTGCCTCCTCCGTTCCTAACCCCGAGGCCAAAGCCGCCGTGCACCTCACCATAACCACTAGCATCCGCCCCAATATGGCCATTAAAGTCCCCTCCAATGACCAACTTCTCAGATTGGGGAATACTACGCACCAACTCATCCAAGTCATCCCAAAAACGCCTCTTGGCCTCCTCATCTAAGCTCATATGCGGTGCGTAGGCGCTGATGACGTTGAGGACGCAACTCCCAATAGCCAACTTAATAGACATCAACCTATCGTTCACTCGCCTAACCTCCACCACGAACTCCCTAAGGTCCTTATCCACGAGGATGCCCACTCCATTCTTACCCCTCACGACTCCAGAGTACCACAACTTAAACCCGTCTACATTCACGCCTTCGTCCCTTTCCACCTAGTCTCCTGGACCCGTCTACTTACTTGAAGAATAAATAAAGTCACTGGTTGATATATCCCTCATCAAATTGGGTGAGGATACAAAAAGGTACTTTGATTTGTATTCACTAATGACTCAGATTCGAATTCACGACTAGAAAACAAAAAACTTGTTCGACCCACGAGGGCACGACCAAAAGGCCTAACATAATAGGAAATAATCTACGTGTCATCAAACAATATTACACACCAAACTATATTAGATTATTATAATAAGAATAAAAATTACGTGATAATTTAACTGACAACAGTTTAATTATATTAAGACATAAGTCATTCATTTGATTGATATAAAATACTAAATTATGAGTAAACTTTTTCCGAGGTACAAAAAAATGAAAATTGGATCGAGCTAGTTATATATAAGAAAGAGTATACAAGGTCAAATATACTCGTAATTAAAAGCCTGTTTTCTATTATTATATTAATTAATTAATCTCTAATTATTAAGATTAGCACAGAAACTTGCAAATTGCCACATTAAATGCAGCTACATAGAAACCCAAAACACCCAAAGAAGTTCCTAAAGAAACTATCGTGATTACAAGGATAAGTTTGGCTTTATTCCCTATATAGTGTTAGTCTGTTAGTGGCTAAGAGAAATGTCTGGCCAAAATTGCAATATTGAGGAGATGAATGAACCAAACTTCTAACAAAGAATAAAATTAGGTCTTTTCAGAAAGTATTAGGGCAAATATAAACCTTTTCTCTGAAAAAAATCTATACATCACTAATTACAACACTGTTAATCTAGGATCCAACTCCTCTCCATTTTTCGAAGTTCCTAATTGGATTGAAGACACTTATCAGGGTTAAAAATTAAGGAATACAATTTAATTGATTAAAATAAAGCTCTAACCATAATTAAAGTATTTAATTTCTCCAAGTTTGTTTCACCTTAAGCGCGTTAGTAAGTATAATATTCTATGGTTTTATATTTTGATTCTAAATTATTTCACACAATAAATAAGAAATCTACTTTAAAATCTACCACTAAAGATATGGTTGTTTTAAGGCAAAATACATACTTTACCCATCGACTTTGTACTCAAATTACTCTTACACACTTGTAAAATACGAAAATATAATTACACACCAAAACTTTTAAAAGTGTGTTAATTACATAGCTCTTTGTCATGTATCACATATGTGTATTACACATAAAAAAACATGTAAAAACTAAAAAATTCACCTAAAATTAAGTCTCCCCCCGCCCCCTTTTAACTATTTCCTTTTCAAATTAAAAAAAGACCGATCCCCAGCGTTTCCTCCCCCCCCCCAGTCCATTCTGTCTTCTTCGTCAACCGCCATCCTAGTTTTATATCCCCCTCATGTATCATCACTCCACCCCCATGACTAAGAAAAAAGAAAAATTAAATAAAAAGAACATAGGAGGTACTGGGTCTTCTAAAAATCACCATTATTGACTTTTTGAAAAAGCATGAAAATTTAGTCGGGTCTTGTTATTTTGATGTTCCATGACCTAGAAAATTAGTTTGAATTGACGATTATTATTGAGTAAAAATTTACTTATGTAATTAATTATGATAAAATTTAAGAAACAATATTAATAAGTTTGAAACTTTGTGTTTGAGCTTGAATTTGAAATTTGTATAAGAATTTGTGATGGATGTTGTTAAAAGTTGTTAAAAGTCGGCAAAGAATAGAAGAAGGCTCTTGTGGTGGAAGAGTTGGTGGATTATGGTAGTAGAGAAGATGATGGGATTAAAAAGATGGGAGGGGAGGGGGTGGGTTCTTTTCCGTATTTTTGTTCTTTGGGAAAATGAGAAGAGCGGTTTTTTTTTTGGGGGGGGGGGGGGGGGGGGGGGAGGGACAGATGTTTTTTTCCGGTCTTTTTCTTGATTTAACACGTGTCAGATATTGATTGACGCGTGTAAGACCAATTTTTAAGCAAATGTGTTCAAACACCGAAATGGTGTATAATTGACACATGTTTAAAAGTTTTGTCTGCAATATTATTCTCGTATTTCAGATGTGTGTAAGAGGGAATTGGGGACACGGTCGAGGATAAAGTATGTATTTTGCTTGTTATAAACAATTGTTAGTAATTATTAGGTATATTATGCATTTGATCTTCCCTATTCTATTTTTAGTTTCTGTTCATACATTGTCGAATTTGTATTCCCATTAATAAAATTCCTATAACAAGTAATTTTACTTTTGTTAATTTGTCACTTCCATTTTTCAAAATCACTAATGAATATTTTAAGTTAATATAGATTTACCTTCTTAACTCTGTACATAACATTTTATTTTAATTAAAGGTAATTGAATAAATATATGAAAAAAGAAACACTAAATAGATGAGAAATTCAATAAATTATAGTGTAAAATATGCGATGCACAGAAGTAATAGTGTGACTGATGATCTTATGTAGTGAGAATGAAGACAAGGAGATCATCTCCTATAGTTAAAGTAAGAATTTGATTTACTTTTTTGGCATATATTTAGAAGTAAATAAGAAGGGCTGAACATATTGTTACTCCATTAAAATTTAAGCTGCTATAGTGCAAAAATATTATCAAATTTAAGTTCTTACCGTGCAAAAAATATTTATAATTCCGCACTATAACAACTTAAATTTTACTAGCAAGTTTCAATCTTGTACCAATTTTAGTTCAACTTTTTCCAATTTTAGCCGTGTAAAAACATCAGCATTGCTAAATAAGTAAACCGAAAAGTTTCATTACTTTTTTTTTTTTTGATAAAAAATTTTCGTTCAGAGCTGAGAATTGCATAAGGATCATACTCAACTAAAGGAAATAGTTTCCTGGAATTTTCTCAGGAGCCAAACATGTCCTTCACGCAATCAAAATGTACCAAGATTTTAGGAAACCCACATAGCTCGTTAATATCGGCAGTTAATATATAGTTAGGTAAGCGTGGACTTAAATTGGTGTTGGATTGAAACTTCTTATATTGTAGTTTTCCTTAATTATTATCAAAGGTTGGAATTTACTTCTAACACTTCTTATTTTTTTTCTAGAGAATGAAATTGTTTGTAGAATTGTAATAAGAATTAACTCACAAAAAAATTATTACTACAAGAAAGAGAGAAGGAAGCTTAGATAATGTGTGTGTTGAATTAAAGAGTTATTTATCTACTGACTATTTTTGTAACAGTGGCTATGGCTATTTTTGTAATGTTTAGTTCTATATTGTTAGAATTCCGATTGTTAGTTAGTGGAGCGTAATACACATGCATGAATACCATGTGTATATATAACTTGTGTATAGATCTCTTAGCTTTAGTTTTCAATCAATAATATCATTTCTATTTTCTCGAAACTTCTTCTATGTTGAAGCTCCAGCCATGGCAGTTAAGCTTCATGGTAAATGAGCTTTATTCTTCGATTCTCATTCATAAATTTGTCAATTTTGATATGGTATCAGAGCTTAGAACTAATATTCTGAGGTAATTCGCATTTCTCATTTCGTCTTATTGTAAAATTCTAGATTCGTGATTTCTAGGTTAATTCAAGGTGGTTAATCTGCTTTGATTTTTGGCAACAAAGTTATCGATTCTCTTAGATCGTATTTTTGCATTGGTAATTTACTTTGATTCCGGCAACAAAATTTTGCTTACTCTCTTAGCTCATGTTTTGCGCAAAACAGTTGAATTTCATTTCTCATTTTTGAATTGTGATCAAGTCATTTTAGATTTTCAATCTGAACAATGCCTGGAGACAAAGAAAATTTTGTGGATTTGGATGTATCCAATCCCTTGTACATGCATCCGTCTGAGAATGCAGGATCAGTATTAGTGCCTGTGTTTTTGATGGAACATGGTACATATCTTGGAGAAGAGGTGTGCTTAGAGCACTTTCAATGAAAAATAAGATTGGATTCATAACTGGAAAATGTTAGAAGCCAATAGTAGGCCATGCAACTTCTGAGCAGTGGGAGCGATGTGATAATATGGTTACCTCGTGGATCCTTCCCTTTCAAAGGATCTAGCGGATGGTTTGCAATATGTGAGTAATGCCAAGGAACTGTGGCAGGAGTTAGAGGATAGGTATGATCAAACAAATGGAGCAAGCCTACATCAACTTTAAAAGGAAATAAGTGATTTAAATCAAGGAACTCTTAATATAACAGGATACTACACAAAAATAAAGAAGTTATGGGAGGAATTAAACACACTTAGTGCACATGCACAGTGTAGCTGCAATTGTAAATGTGGAGCCAAAGCTAATATGCACAAAGTTGAGCATGATAGAAGACTAATACAATTTTTAATGGGATTAAATGAGGTTTACACTGCTGTGAGGGAAAATATGTTGATGATGAATCCTCTTCCAAGCACTGCTAAGACATTCTCTATTCTCATACAAGAAAAAACAAAGGAAAGTTAAATCACAAAATCACCATTTAGTAATTGAATCCACTTCATTGAATGTAAGTGGTCCAGGAAATAATACTTTTAGGACAAACTATAACCAGCATACTGGAGGTGGATACAACAGTCATGGAAGAGGTTATATGGAGAATAGATCTAGGCCATTTTGTGACTTTTGTAAGAGGCCAGGACATATTAGAGAGAAATGCTACAAGTTACATGGATATCCTCGGAATTTAAAGTACAACAATAAAAAAAAAGAGGAAAGAAACTAGCAACAAATATATTTGAGATAGCAGATGAGGAAACAAGTGTGTTAGACGAAGGAACGGGACATCAAGGGCAAGGCAGGACTATGCAGCAATTGAGAAAAGAACAGTATGGACAACTACTGAGCATACTGGAGACTTTTAAGAATGGAATGAATGGAGATAATTCTGAAAGCACAAACATAACTGGAGGAGTTGTCAACTTTGCAGGTATGACTGCTTGTCATTCTTCTGTTGAGTCAAACAAACAGTCTTATGAAAATTTCAATGAAAATGCTGATTCATAGATCCTTGACTCAGAAGCCACAAACCATATGACCTATAACAAAAGCTCATTAAGTAATATCAAAACCTTAACCTATCTTTTCTTAGTATCTTTGCCAAATGGTTACAAAGTTAAGGTGACAATAATTGGAGATGTTGCCCTCAGTCCTCATTTCACTCTTAAAAGAGTTTTGTATGTACCTAGTTTCAAGTTTAATATGATCTCAGTTCATTCTTTGACAGTCCAACTTGATTGTATTATCATATTCACCAAATTCTCATGTATTCTTATATAGGGCCTTTCACTAAGGAGGCCTCTGGAGATTGGTAAGGCTAAGGGTAGCCTTTATCTTCACCAATCAAGTGCTGAAAAGTGTACTTCCTCTGCTATAAATAGATCTCAAAAGAATGTCATATTAAATAGTCATGATATCAATAATGTTCACATTTCTTCTTCCACCTGTACTTCAGTACCTAGTGCATCCATCTCTTCTCATAATTGTGCTAAAAGCAGTGTTCAAGACTTTCTGAAGTCCAATAAATGTTCAGATTCAGTATATAATGCATATGCTTCTGTTGAACATTCTGTAGATTTCTTGTGGCATAACAGGTTGGGCCATGTGCCTTTTATCAAAATAAAGGTTATTAACTCTATACCAATAACCTTTGCTAATAAATAACCTTTTCTATGCACCATATGCCACATGGCCAGACAAACTAGATTACTATTCCCAGATAAAACCACTTCTACAACCTAGAGCTTTGAAATCCTACATGTGGACATATGAGGGCCTTGCCATATACCTACTCATGAAAATCACAAGTATTTCATTACTCTAGTTGATGACTATAACAGGTGTACTTAGACACAATTATTAACCAACAAAAGCAATGCTTTACATGTTATAAAAGCCTTTTGTGCAATGGTTCAAAACCAGTTCAACACTTCAGTGAAAACAATCAGAACTAATAATGGTTCTGAATTTGTAAATGTTGAAACAACTTTGTTCTTCCAAATGAAAGGGATTATTCACCAAAGAACATGTCCTTACACTCCACAACAAAATGGCATAGTGGACAGAAAATATAAATACTTGCTAGAGACTGCAAGAGCCCTCTTGTATCAGTCCAAATTGCCTATAAAGTACTGGGGGAATGCATCTTAACCTCTACTTACCTTATTAACAGATTTCCATCCACATCTCTCAAAGGAAAATGTCCCTTTGAAGTTTTATACAAAAGAAAGTCAATTTACTCACATCTTAGGAGTTTTGGCTGCCTATGCTTCCCTACAAACCTGAAACAGCATAAAGATAAATTTGAGTCAAGATCCTCACCTCATATTTTTTTAGGATACCCTTTTGGATCAAAAGGATACAATGTTCTCAGCCTAACCACAATGAAAATACATGTCACTAGAGATGTAATCTTCTATGAGTATATTTTTCTTTTACTTTGCTAGGAAAGCATACTGACTAGGCATTTAAGTTTGAACACATGTCCTCTTCTTTTCCAAATATAGGTCCCAACATTAGTCATGCTACTCATACTGATCCTGTTTTTACCACTACTGAAAGTGATTTTGATCAACAATTATTGTCACTTGAACTTTCATTTGGCAATGATGATGATAAAAACATAAATGAATCCACTCCATCACATCAACTAATTCATCAAAGTTCCTCCAACTCAAATGACACTTCTAATATATCCCCTGAACCATTTTTTCACTCTCTCAATTAGAATCAATCTTTTCAGAATGAATCACCACCTTCTGTACAACTCATACAAGTTGTACACCCAACTCATAGCAGAGCTCAAAGAATTCATAAGCCCGCTAGTTATCTAAAAAATTATATTTGTAGAGCTCTTAACCTTACTACCAATAATGAGCCTTAAATACCGGATAATAGTGATAATTCCCTTTCTTTTTCCACACATACCCCAAACATGTAACATATTTCCCTCAATGCATTAGGTACTGATAGTAGCATTTACTTGAAACTCTTTCTAATGATTGTGAGCATGAATCATATGAAGAGACAGCAGGTATACTTGCATGGCAGCAGGCTATGAATCAAGAATTTAATGCACTTTGTTCAAATCATACTTGGGATCTTGTTCCACTTCCTATAGGTAAAAAGGCAATAGGTTGTAGGTGGGTATACAAAATTAAACACAAGGCAGATGGGAGTGTTGAAAGGTTCAAGGCTAGATTGGTAGCCAAGGGTTATACTCAGCAATCAGCTAAAACTTTTTCTCCAGTTGTGAAGATGACTACTGTCAGGACACTAATTAGTATAGCAACAAAGAAACATTGGGAGACTTTTCAACTTGATGTAAATAATGCTTTCTTGCATGGACATTTGAATGAAGATATTTATATGCAAATAACCAGGGTTATTAGTGGGAAATCAGAATTTAGTATGCAAATTAAACAAATTATTGTATGGTTTGAAGCAGGCAAGTAGGCAATGGTATGCCAAACTAAATGAACCATTATGTTCTAGAGGATACATGCATTCTATGCTGGACTACTCTCTATTTTATATGAAATCGAGAGATTTAGTAGTCTTTGTGGCAATCTATGTGGATGATGTGCTTTAAACAGTGACAAACTTGGAAGAAATTAAGGCACTAAATATTTTCCTACATTAGACCTTTAAGATAAAAGATCTAGGTAGGCTACATTATTTCCTAGGCTTGGAAGTCTTGTATAAACATGATGGGGTACTGATCACACAAAAGAAATTTACAAAAGATCTCATACAGGAATTTGAATGTGCACATTGTCCTACTATGTCTTCACCACTTGATCCATCAACAAAGCTGAAGGCAAGTGAAGGAAATTTACTCTCAGATCCTACTCAATACAGGAAGCTGGTGGGAAAACTAAATGTTCTCACTAACACTCGACTTGACATTGCTTATAGTGTTCAACATCCGAGTCAATATATGCAGAATCCTCGAGAATCCCATTTCAAAGCTGCTACACATGTCCTCAGATACTTAAATGTTGATCCTGGTATGGGAATTTTCCTGTCCAATAAAGCAGATTATAGACTACGAGCCTTTTGTGACTCGGATTGGGCTGCTTGTCCTGAAACCAAGAAATCTGTGAGCGGGTTCATTGTGTTGCTTGGAGACAGCTCAATTAGTTGGAAGTCAAAGAAACAATCAACTGTGTCTTTAAGTTCTGCTGAAGCAGAATACATGTCAACAAGAAAAGTAGTTGCAGAACTTGTTTGGCTATCTAAACTTTTAGAAGAATTGTCAGTACCTCCAGCCCTACCTGTTCCAGTTTATTGTGATAATCAAGCAGCTCTACACATTGCGAAGAATCCAGTTTTTCATGAGCGAACCAAACATATAGAAGTCGATTGTCATTTTATGAGGGATAAACTCATTGAAGGTTTGATATCCTTACACTATGTTCATACAGATGATCAACTGGCTGATATACTTACCAAATCGTTGACAGACATCAAGCATTCTTCATTACTTCACAAGTTGGCAACGAGTACCTCCCTTCCAACTTGAGGGGGTGGGGTGTTGAATTAAAGAGTTATTTATTTACTGGCTATTTTTATAATAGTGGCTATGGATATTTTTGTAATGTTTTAGTTCTATATCTGTTAGAATTCCGGCTGTTAGTTAGTGGGTGGTAATACACATGCATGAATGCCATGTGTATATATAACTTGTGTATAGACCTCTTAGCTTTAGTTTTCAATCAATAATATCATTTCTATCTTCTCGAAACTTCTTCTGTGTTGAAGCTCTAACCATGGCAGTTAAGCTTCATGGTAAATGAGCTTTATTCTTCGGTTCTCATTTATAAATTTGTCAATTTTGACAGGCTATAATTATGGGATTGCAAAAGATATTTGAGAATGAATTAAATACTTTAACTAAGTTAAGCCTTTATTTTATTCAATTAAATCTTATTCATTGATTTTTAATCATGCCAAGTGTCTCCAATCCAAATAACAACTTTGAGAAATGGAGAGGAGTTTGATCCATTAATCTATACATAACCAAACCCTAATAAGGAAATAAAGTGCAGAGCATTGGAATCTTTGCTTTCGAATATAATGGAGAAAAGACAACAATAAAAATCGTAAAAGGGAAAATAAGAAAAGAAAAGGAGCTAAAAGCAAAAAATATCTGTAGTGAATGTGTAAAACGACAAATTTTAAACAGTAGAGTGTCTAATTGCAGCTCTTTTCCAGCTTTATCTTAAGGTCATTAAGCCGTGGATTATCAGAAAACTGGACAACAAGATAACTACACTCATTAGGGGACCAAAACACATTATTGACAACCAGTACTGTTTAAGATTCTTCAAGTACGAAATTCTCCTCTTTTCGCCAACAATAACAGTGAAAGGTGTTGATTTTTAAACCTAAAATGGAGTTTTGTATTTGTATCAACTAGAATTTAGTATGATAAGCATCCATTCACGTCAAACCAACCTAATGATGATTAGGTTACTACTAATCATATACATAAACTTGTCTAGGTGTGAGCCCAGCTAATGATAATCATATTTCACACTCAACTTTTTTTAGTTTAACTTTTTCTTTTATTTTTTTGCTTTTGACAGGTCAAGAAGAAGATCAAATGCTGAAGGAAAATTTGTCACGTCACACTCATTCGTGCCTATCCATGCGCTGCACGCGAATCTTTGACAAAACAGAAGAGGCTAGGTGGATGGAGTTGGGTGAAATATGCGATTGTGAAAAAAAGAAAATTTTTGTATCTAATCATTTAATAAACCAGTTGATAAATAAAATAAAAGTTTAGTCAAACTCAATATTTACATCAAATTATCCACTTTTATGAACGCATATCACATCATGTATATATTAATTTGGTGTAAATAAACTGATAAATTTTTATCTGGGGCTGAGTTGTGAAAAGTTTTTTTTTTATTTTTCTTTGAGCAATATTGATTTAGCTTATTGGATGATGTATAATTGACCTCACTATCATTTCCTGTCTTCTCTTGTCTCCTCTGTAGTTTATAATTTTAGGAAAAGAGTCAAACAATAGTTTATTTAGGAAAAGAAAATCTTGAAAAGGGGTCTCAATAATCACCAAATAACAATAGAAGTGCTTGAAAATTTAAGGTTCAAAAAGGAGAGGGAATAAAGCAAAATAACAGAGAAAAAAAAGGGAAGAAAAGCAAACAGAAGAAAGACAGTGAGAACGCCAGAATTATTATCTTTGTATTATTGTATTGTATTTTCTCTTCCACGGAGGTGTAAAATAAATTGATCATCATGGTTTGGAGATAATTTTACAAAATTTTCATCATTTTAGAGGAGCAAAAGAAATGGTCATGAAAACTTAACTCATTTAAGCAATACGGCTTCGTTTTGAGGTTTCACCTATCAAGTTTGATGGTGAATAATCAAGATTCTAACCAATAGGCGACCTTTGACAAATAAGGATAATAAAATCAAAATTATAATTTTATCTAATTAAAATCTTTTAATTAATGTATAACAAATTGGGATACACGTCCTCTAAAGTGATCCCCTTGCTGGTCATCATTAACAGAATTTCAATCTAATAATCATTATGGATCGAATAGAGAATATTTACATGATTTTGTGCAGCAGAGATAGACAGAAACGGCAATGCCAGAGGAAAACCAGTTGAGTTTGGTCTGTTGCCTTAGTGGCAAGATTCATACTTGTATACATTCATGTCAGAAAATAACAAGTCGTCTACCAAATAGGAAGCCCACTAGCAGAATGACGTGGGACCAAATACATGCATGATGAAAATATCATAAGTCCTGACCCTACTTTTGAAAAAAAAAAAAAAAAAGAATTAACTAAGCTACATAGATTAACAGTGAAATTTTCACAATTTAATCAGTTATAACATGTTCTCGCTCTATTTATCAGGAAATTTTACCAGCAATAAATAACTTATACAGTTTTGAGTGCATAAAACTTAGCTTAAACTGGGAAAAAAGAAGGGTGAGAGAGACATTTGCATGGCCATTTTGGCAGTTCATGGAGCACTGTGTAATGAGTGAATATTACAAGTCGAAAATTAAAACAGGAAGCCCAGCAGAATCACATCTATATCAGATTTGGCTTGTCTCTATATTTTATTATGTCTTGTGTGCATGTGTGCATGGCCCCCTAATACGTACAAAGTTTTAAGACGTGAATTAAGATTTACATCTACCAAATTAAAATGAAAATGACACTTGTATGGGTCATAATTTGATCCTATAATAATCAACTAAATTAATCATTCTTTTCGACTAGTATAAACGTAACAAGCGGCGAGACTGCCCCGACCAAGAGTATTACCCGCATCCGACTGGAGCATAGGCCGGGGTCGATACTTTTCGAGTACGCTCGAAGTAATTCCCTCATGTGGGTCCGATCCCCAAGAAAGTCAACTCATACAGCAATTGTCTATAAATACAGGGGCAGACATCAGAAAAGGGGTTTCACTCTCTCCCCTTGGGGGCTCTAAGAAATACAGAGTAAAATATAGAGTGAGAACCAAAGACCAAAAAGACAAAATAACAGTAGATCTATAAAGACATGATTGTAAAGATCTGAACCTCTCCATGGAGAGGCAGATTAATCCATTATCATGAATAAAGATCACTAATATCTTCTGTTGTTCATACGAGTGTCCCCGTTATCTTTTCCCTTATTAAATTTCAGATATGTTACGACTTGCTATGATTGGCCCTCCATTTTTATTAATTGTTTCTAATTCATAAATGCTTGTAAACATTTTGAGTCGAACAATTTGGCGCTGTCTATGGGGATTTCATACCAAGATCACGTAGCTTTTCCTGAAGTCATAAGCAAAGGGAAAACGAGGAACGAAGGGTTGCAAACCCAATGAGAGCAAGCTCGATTCATCTCGTCAAAACCCAGGCCATGAGCCTTCGCCAACTTAAATTCAACGATAGTTGAAGAAAAAACAGAGACTCAGGCCATGAGCCTTCGCCAACTTAATTCAACATCAGTTGAAGTAAAACTCGGGCTATGAGCCCTCGACTCAAAAGAACCAATAAAGTTCAACTACAGTTGAACTGGGACTGAGGCCACGAGTCTTCGCCAACTTAATTCAACATCAGTTGAAGTAAATTCGGGCTATGAGCCCTCGACTCAGAGGAATCAATAAAGTTCAACTACGGTTGAACAGGGAATGTTTTTTTCCTTCTCTTGATAGGAAAATATTTTAGCCAATTAACCTAACAAGGGAAAATTGAAAAACATTTCTGCAAAATATTTTCTTCGTATCAAACACACCCCTAATAGTTGCTCTAATAGTTTTTATAGGTGAATATTTCTTACCCTAATTGAGAAATTGATAGAGAAAATTAAATTGAATCTACTTCAGACCAACAACATGGCTGAAAAAGGAAATTAATACGCTGTAAAAGAGACCGTTATCTTGATTAGGTTTTATGGTCTGCTGCCAGTCATCTCAATGTAAAGGTCTTACCGATAACACTGAAACTTTTATGGAGGTATGGAAATAACTGTTTCCGTTTTATTACAATCTTGAATTGTTTTATCCTCTGATTTCCCAGGTCAAATTCCAGTCTGTAATAAATCGAACATGCATGGGACTATTCAGGAGATATTTGACCTATAGCCACGGCATAGCTAGCACTTTGGTTAGTTCCGCGGAATTCAATTCTTTTGGTCCAAATTTAGTATTTGTCTTAAAAAATATAGATATATACAAATTTTTAATTTAAAAACCTACTAATATAAAAAAATTAAAATTCCGAATTCATAAAACTTCATCTTCCGACTCCACCTCTGCGTATAACTACAACCTACTATAAGTACTACTCTTTTCTTATGCCACCGGAGTTTTAATTTGTGATTATTCTTTTTCCTTCAAATTGTGAAATTAAGGATCCTTTTGTTTGTGTAATTGGGATATATATACCACCTTAAACTTTTTTTTCTTTATTCTGCGCCAACCTCAATTCTTGCCTATTTTAGTGAATAACTAGTCTTAGTGTATGCGTGTTGCGCGTATTGTTCGTGTTAATGAAACAAAATTTGTAAAATAATAAATAATATTTATTAGTTAGAAAAAGTAAACAATAAAATTGACTGTCTATTTGCGTAAATTCTCTATTTTTAAATCAAAACTATATTTTACACGCACTTTTTTACTTGCCTTAGCTAAAACAATTGAATTATATTTATTGTGTCCTAATTGAACTGTGTATTTTTAACGTCCTAACTGTTAACTATAATTGGACTATCGTTAACAATATAATTAAGAAATGGACTTATGTACGTACAAAATTTCTTGATTTTGTATTCTTAAATATTAGAAGTTCCTGCATAATTTAAATAAGGAAAGAAAATTTTACTTGATTTCAAAGTACTAAAAGTTACAAATATTATTTAATTGTGATTTTGTCTAGTGTGAAACCTATTTTTAAGGCCATTTCAAAGTCCTATTCTTAGGATACGTTTTTTTTTTTTGCACATGTACCCACAACAATATATACAACTTAAAAAAATTACATTATTACTTTGTAATAATGTATTTAAGTTATATAATTAAAAGTAAAGGAAGAAGTGTAATCTCAAGAAAATGATAAGTGATTATATGAAATTTAAAATTGGTTGTCGTTGATTTACTATTTATAGCATATAACTTAATACTTTATAGTTAATCACAAAAGAAAAGGAAGAGAAGTAGAGAAACATACCTAAAATGGCTGATAGATGTATAATTTAGATACTTTTAAACATGATGAATCCTCTGTTAATCCAAATTCTCAAATAGCTTAATCTTTTGTCTAAAAGAAAATTGAATAGAATGGGATAAGAAAAGGAAAATACATTATGCTAAATTTTGAAATATGCTATTCGATAAGTAAGGAAAATTGAATATTAGATACAAATCTTAACCAACATAATTTTTTTTCTTAATTAAAGAAATTGAATTGGATGGTTAACGAGGGGAAACAAGGCTTAAATGGAAAATAGTTCCTCCAAAGCAACATAAAAGCATCAAAAACAAAAATAACAACAAACTAAAACAAGAAAAGACTATCAAAGCTAATAATTTTATTCTAAAGAACGATGAATTCACCGGTTAAGGAGCAATACATAACTCGTCAAGCAAAGTGCCAGAGATCAACAGGTCTTCTTATATTATTTAGTAAAATAATTAGAAGGAATTATAACTAAGATTATATAATATGAATAAGGAACAAATTTATGTAAGTAAAATCATGTAATATATATAGTTCAAATACAAAGAAAACTTTATTAAAAATAAAGACTCCCAATTGAAAAGGAGTTCAAGTGCTCGTTCACCTAATCTGAAATCCAATATCCTAATATATTCTTATAAAAAATTAATATGTAAAAATTCTTTAGTTAAAAAAACTCTCTTAAACCTAACATAAAATGGTCGACACATAGTGTAAATTGAAAAGTGTAAGAATTTTAGAATGGTAAGGAATTGAAAAGTCAAATCCTATATATTAAGAAAGAAATTAAATGATTATTTTTAAATATAGGATAAATTACCAAATGACTATTTTATCCAATTTGAACTCTATTTTAAAAGGGTAAAAAAGACGAACGATATTTCATTAAGTGCATTTGTACTTTTCGTATAGTATAGATATAGATAACAAAGCTATACTTTCAAGGTCTCGTTAACATACTCTTGAATCTAGAGGTAGTGAGTTTAGAATAAATATGATTTTATTACATTATATAATTGTAAAAAACAATACAATCGTCTATTTACTAAAAAATCAAGATTATCTTCGTTTTAGCTATTTAATCTACATGTCATATGAGTATGTTTACATTGTTAGTTTCAAGCCCAGATAAAAACCAATATAGTCCAATTTCTACATTATTTTATAACAAAATTGATGTGGTACAAGTAAAACCATAATTAATTATAGATGGATAAAACATTCACAATAGCAAAACTACTCACGAGGTCTCCTTAATTAACCCTTGTACAATTTTAAACCAGGCACAAGTCTAATTTATACATTATTATATGAATCAAACATTACATGATAAATAGTTTATGCATTACAATCTCTGTATTATTAATCTTTATATTTCAGTCACCGCCTAAATTGTTTCTGGACAAAACAACCCCTCAATGAATATGAATAAGTGGTGGAGCTAGCACAGAGACAGTTCGGCCGGACCTAGTAATTTTGATCCAAACCCTTTATTATTTTAAGAAAATTCATCAAATATTTATAAATTGTTAATTTAAAATTCAGTAACATGTCAGAACTAAAATTTCGAAGCCACAAGCTTGAAATCCTGGCTCCGCCACTAATATGAATTGGGCTTATTGGAGCTTTAAGTTAATAAGCTTAAACCGAGGGGCAACTGACGTAATTTGAGGGCAAAATAAATTGATTTCGTTTGAGCTTCACAATGTCTCTAAAGGTGAAGTGACTCTGTTCAACCATTTTTGGGTCCATCGACCACTAGCGAATTAGATTAATGGGGCCCACCTTCATAGGTAGAGGAAAAGAGAACAACGGTCCTACATGTCGAATTCTGGTAACCCCGTCGGGTAGCACAGATAGCGACGGCCATGAACACACCACCGCACCACAATAAAAACTCGATGCCACTTGCGTTTATAACTTGTCCTTTGTTTAAACCCTAAACTACAAGTTATTGCTCGGTTATTATACGAGATATAATACTACTTACCAACAAAAATAATAACAATTGATTTTATACGCGATTTTAAGGATGCGTAGATTAATTCGATACAAGTAATTTATGACATTAGAAAAGCAATTGAAAGATAGAATAAATTATCAAACCAAAGATGATACCGGACTCGAGCTCGATTAAAGGCTTAACAAGAATCTTGCCTTCGGTTCCGGGCCAACGCTTATGAAGAACTTATGAACCAAAACCAGAACTTTCAAATAACCAGAGAAAAATATATGTATATTGCCTTGGTATGCGTGTTTCAATATCCGTAATGAATAGTCAGCTTCGCTTTTATTCTTTGTATGGGAGTTTTACCCTAAGTACAATTCAAGAGAAGGTAAATATCTCTCGTCTCGCTAATCACTAATCTACCCCTAATACGGGTCCCACTAATTGAATCAAGTACGGGGGCATGATCCGATGGCTCCGAGGGCATGACCTCGATGGCTCCGGGGGCATGTGTTTTGCTCGATCTTTGATACGGGCGGCTCCCGGCTTCGGTATTGACTTAGCGTAGTTATGTCCTCTTTTGTTCGCTCCATCGAGAAATCGGAGTGCTTCTTACGTCTGATTTTGCCCTTATACAAATAGTTCCCTCGTTTCTTAAAGGTTAGGCTTGTAGAAACGATGAGAAACGACAGATGTTTACCGTCTCCTTCTTTCGTACATTATAACAAAAATAACTAAGAAACCGAAACATCTCGTCAGACGCGTCGTTCTGACTTCGAGCACGTCAACCACTGGTTGGTTACCTCTGAATGCAAAGCGTCGCAATCTTTTTTCCATATAAGGTTTCACCCCTTGTTCTTTTTTTCACTTTTCGACTATCTTTTACCCTCAATTTCTCAAGCCATCATCAGCCTTCTACAAACTTTCATATCTTCTCCCTTATTTTTCAAGATTTCACAATAATTTCTAGGGTGTTACCCAAATTTTCCCCAGATCATTACACTCAACTCTTAATCATTCAAAATCTTCTCTTGAGTTTTTAAACCTCTTCAAATAACAATGGATAAATAAATCTGTTAATCATTAAGTTGTCGCTTCATCTTCTCAACTGGCCGTTGGTACCAAGGTATTTGCTCCTGAAGTAGCTGCCTTTGAAACATCTTCTCTCGAGTTGGCTGCCCACGAACCGGCCCTTGAGCCTCCCTTGGAAATGTTTATTCCAGGGGTTGCTCAATTGCAGATGACTTTAAGTTCGAGAAAACCTTTCGCAAACAGGACTAGGGTGATGGAGTGTCAAGGTTCATTTTCTGTGTGACTGAAGACGTCCTTATCGTGGTCCGAAAATATTTCAACTGGGAAGGCTAGGACGTAGTAGTCACCGGGCCCGAGGATGCCATTACTTCCCACATGAATGGGTACCTAAGTGTTTACACTTAACCCTTCACACTAGGTCCGGTGGACCCGATTGTCCTGAACATTTGCAAGAGGTAAGGGGTGTGCCTCGTGCAAATCCATTCGTCTTTATGTGGGATAGTGATCCTCCTTCATTACTTTACAAAATTGAATGAATCTCGTCAGTTCACCATCGATCCCCATCTCCATTTAAACAGTCCTCGAATCTTTCGAGGGGGAATAATAAAGCTTTCACGCCGGGCCAGCAAGGCCCCATTTTTGTGCGTTGATGAAGACCGAGATCTAGGCTGACAAGGAGGCTTCATTCGGGTGAAGATCGAAGACTTGATTCTCCTCGAGCTCATTGCCATTCTCTGAGAAGTGGAATGCATCTCGTAAGTACATCCTCTCCTTAAGCGTCAATTTTTTATTTATTTCCATTCTTCTCATTAGCATTTGTGGTAATGTATATGTTGCCAGGGTTCCAAAAGCTATCCCTTGGTTCAAGTATGGATCAAGGGTATTTGTACACAGACGTTATATTTTGAGCGCGCATGGCGCAAGTTATCAAAGGGCCGATTGAGAGGCCCGATCTCATGGTAAAGCTTTTTACCGAATAGGTAATATAAGTCTTTCCTATTTGCATCATACTTACTTTTCTTTCTTCTCTTTTCTTTATGTATATTTGCCTAAGACCACTGAACTTAGGCCTTTAGAAGGGGATGAGGACGTGCCCTTGTCCATTGATCACTTTGTTTTGGGAGAGCTTGGGGCTGCAGTAGGGGAAATGAAGAAGAGGGAGGCTTCAGGTTCCCCGAGTTCATAGTGGGCCAAAGAAGAGATTAGCTCATAAGACAAATAAGAGATCTGGTTCCTAAGTACCAGACTCGGATTCGCTTCTTCGGCTATAGGATAAGTCCGAAGAAGATATTTTTGTAGCATAGAGATCGATCCCTCCCAAGAAAAGGCAGCAACCGAGAGAAGATATTAGAGGTCGATCTCCCTCAGACTTGAGAGATTGATGTGGAGACGTTGGTTGAGACCCCCCGGGATGCCGGTTCCACTTCAAATGAAGTGCCTGGTATAATAGAAATTTTAGGTCCGCCTTCTAAGATTGACCCCATGCTCGAGGAGGCATGAGCAATAAAGGGGAGGTAATGAAATGGTTCATGGCATGGACGATCCCCTTCGCTCCTTTTTCAATGGCGTGGACTCATCCATTTCAGAAGATTTTTTCGGGCTGGTTGACTTGGAAGTTCTGAGGGAGGAATCTTCTTCGAAAGCTGGCGGGTCGAGTTTGAGCCTCAAATTGATCAATCACTTCCCCACCCCGAGTGCGGATCCCAGTCGCAAGAGATCGATTATTCTTACCGTCCTAGAGGATGCTTGAATCCTTTCTACTGTTGTGGGGGTAGCAAGCTACGTCTGATGCCTGGTGACCAAGGAGGACCATGGAAAAATGAATGAGGTGGACGTGCCCTACCTTTTATACGAGGCGCAGCAGGCGCTGAACCAAGTAAGGAATCATTAAGTTCCTTAGAAATTTACTTAGGTTTTAAGGTTTTTGACGTCTTTCACTTTTTGTACGACCTTGGTACTTCATCATGAGAGGTTTCTTCGGTACCGGGTCGAGGTCAATCAGCTCGAGCTCGAGGTTAAGGAGTTATCCCAGAAAAAGGATACGTACAAGCTCTTGGGCAAGCAACAAGAATGGTCATTAAGGACCTTCAGGCCGAGCTTGATAGGGCTCAGAAAGAAGCATCAATCCTACAGCGGGAGCACGCCTACTTAGTAAAAAAGGTAAAGGCCTTCGAAGTTAGGAACGAGGAACTAGTCGTAGTGGTAAGTGACCAAACCTCGCAGGTCCAACAAAAAATTGACTAGCTCGACGAGCTTCGAAAGGAGATGGACGAGATCCAAGTCATGGACAATGGGTAGAAGAACAAGATGGATCTGCTTGCCAAGCTTTCTTTAGTAGAAGTTCAGCTCCGTGTGGCGCAGGAGAAAGCTAATAAACAGGCTAAGCTGAGTGAAGATCTCCGTACACAGTTAAGCTCGGACATTGTAGAACAGGATTCCCTTGGAAAATAGCTTGAAGCAATGAGGCCCCAGATGGGGACAACCTCTGTCGATGCCGGGGAGAAAGTGGACCAATACAAGGCTGATGTCAAATATGTGAGGTGGTTGTTTCGAAGGGAAACCCTCGAAGAGATTCATGTTTGAGCTTTCGACCTGTCTGCCGAGATAGAGGAAGAGAAAATACTTGAGGTTGATGCCAATCAATTAGCCGAACCCAAAGTCGAAAAGGACTCTAAAGAATTTGAAGGGTCTGATGGTTCCGATGACGAATCGGTCTCTAGTGAGGATCAGACGTGAATGCCTCAGATTTTCATAGTTTTTTGTTTACAAATTTTTTGTTCATTTTGAGGCCATTTTTTTGGGCCTATGTAAAGATATTCTGAAATATATAAAATTTCCCCCTTTGGGAATTTCAACTGTTTTAGCATCTTTTCACGATTTCTATTCTTGCAAATATTTCTAATGCCTTGGCATAAAATCTAATGTAGTAATAGGTCATTTATTTTTTGGAGGTCCAAATAGAACCTAGACTCGATGAAATTTTTTATTTGCTCGAAGCTTTGACAAATTGAAGCGACTGATGGTTTTTCTAGAATGCTTACGTGTTCTTAGATAATACTTTTTACTAAGGCTAACCTTTTTCGCATGTTTTGAATATAATTGAAGGCCTTATATTTGATTACGGGCTTCGAACATCTCCGAGCCATTATTTACCATGGCCATAAACATTTGGGTTTAGGCACTACCTAATAGGTTTTGTGCCTCCGAGATTTGATAGCCTGAGATGCCCGAACTTATTTCGGATGGTAGTCCGTAAGCAGGGATAGCCCTTAGGCTCGATAGTACCTCGAATGGGGATTTCCCTTACACTCAATGTTTTGAAAGGAAAAAATTTGTAATAGCAAGGTGTAAATTTCTTTTATTTCTGTATGTGAAGTACATGATCGAAAGCGAGTAAAAGCTTGTATTACGGCTATGATGGCTTATGCGGGCACAATTTATTTGACTATTTGGCCCTTGCAATAAATCCTAAACACCAAGCCTACACTGTTCAATACAAAGTTCCCTTATTTCCTTGCTAAGAAGTCTAACCTGGGGGTGATAGACCTCAGTATTCGAGGTTGATCTTCGAGAGGGCTCAGGTACTATTAATGCAACCATTGACTCCAATTTAAAACCGTTCTTCAGATCTAAGTTAGCATGATCTAGTGTTGCCTCGTTAATAACCTTTCGAGAAAACCCATTTGGGACGACATGGTTTAAGGGAAAAAAGAGTGAAACACGTGCTTTCAGACCTAATAGTCATATATTCCCTTGGCCATTTCCTACAAGCGTTAGTCTGATTCATAATATTTGTAAAAAAGGTTACTGAAAACATACCTTAGCAATAGTATCGCCTTAAGTGCGTCACATTCTAGTTGTTTGGTACATTTGCACCGTTTATTGCTTTGAGTTTGTACGAGCCCTTGCCGATAATTCTGATGATCAATATTGTCCTTCCCAATTTAGCCTTAGTTTTCCCTAACTTGGGTTCCGGTTATGCAATGTAACTTTCATCAGCACCTAGTCCCCGATTTTGAAGCATCGGAGGTTGGCTCTTTGGTTGTAAGATCTTTCTATCCGTTGCTTTTGGGCGGCCAACTGGACTAGGGCGACCTCTCGCCTTTCATCCAACAGTTCTAGGCTCGTACTCACGGCCTCACCTTTTGATTCTTCGGTCACATATTAAAACCTGAGGCTGGGTTCCCCCACTTCAACCGATATCAATGTGTTGGCACCGTAGACCAATGAACATTTGGTGGCTCTGGTGCTAGGTTTAGAATTTGTACGATAAGCTCACAAGACTTCAGACATAATTTCCTTGAACTTTCCTTTAACTTCGATCAGCCTTTTTTTAAGTTTTGGAGTATGATCTTGTTTGTAGATTGTACTTGTCCATTCTCCATAGGGTGATAGGGGTGGATAGAATCTTTTTGATCTTAGGGTCTTCAAAGAACTTGCTTACCTTACGGCTGACAAACTGCTTCCTGTCATCGCACACGATCTTGGCCGGTATCCCGAACTGGCATATTATGTGGTCCCAAATAAAATCAATGACTTCTTGATCTTGGACTTTCTCGAACACTTGAGCTTTGACCCATTTATAAAAATAGTCAGTCATACACAATATGAACTGAGCCTTACCAAGTTCCCACGACAACGGGCTGATGGTGTCCATTCCCCACTTCACGAACGACCTTGGGGATAAGATCGAATGTAGTAACTCTTCAAGTTGATGGAGCTTTGGTGCGTGTCTCTGATAGCCACTACATGTACGAAGTCCTTTGCATCTTTATCCATATCGGTCCAGTAGTAACCGTCCTTGATTATCTTCCAAACCAAAGATTCTAACCATGAATGGTTTCTGCAAGTACCTTCGTGGACTTCTCTAAAGATGTACTCGATATCCCTCGGCCATAAGCACATGGAAAGTTGTCCATCAAATGTTCTTCGGTACAAAGTACCTTCGGACAGGCTGAACCTGGCGTCCTTCGTGTGTAGAGCTCTTGATTCTTTAGGATTAGAGAACAACTTCCCAATCTTTATGTAGTGTATGTGCTTTTTCTCCAATCCCAATTTAAATTAATGAATTTATTTTGGTTTGGCCTTCTTTTGCTACCGATTTCATTAGTTGTACAACCGTTTCTGAGTTAAAGTTGTCATCATCAATCGATAACCCCAAGTTAGTCAGAGCATCGACCTTGCTATTTTAATCTTGAGGTACATACTGAAGGGTCCAATCCTTGAATTGATGTAGAGCCATTTGCAGTTTGTTTAAATATATTCGCAATCATTCATTTTTTACTTCAAAAGTTCCATTGACTTGATTTACCACAAGGAAGGAATCACATTTAGCTTCAATCACCTTATCCCTAAGACCGTTTAGCAAGTACCTTCGTGGACTTCTCTAAAGATGTACTCGATATCCCCGGCCATAAGCACATGGAAAGTTGTCCATCAAATGTTCTTCGGTACAAAGTACCTTCGGACAGGCTGAACCTGGCGTCCTTCGTGTGTAGAGCTCTTGATTCTTTAGGATTAGAGAACAACTTCCCAATCTTTATGTAGTGTATGTGCTTTTTTCTCCAATCCCAATTTAAATTAATGAATTTGTTTTGGTTTGGCCTTCTTTTGCTACCGATTTCATTAGTTGTACAACCGTTTCTGAGTTAAAGTTGTCATCATCAATCGATAACCCCAAGTTAGTCAGAGCATCGACCTTGCTATTTTAATCTTGAGGTACATACTGAAGGGTCCAATCCTTGAATTGATGTAGAGCCATTTGCAGTTTGTTTAAATATATTCGCAATCATTCATTTTTTACTTCAAAAGTTCCATTGACTTGATTTACCACAAGGAAGGAATCACATTTAGCTTCAATCACCTTATCCCTAAGACCGTTGGCCAATTTGAGACCTATAATCACGGCCTCATACTCGTCCTCGTTGTTAGTAAATTTTAGAGTTTGAATAGACCGCCTGATTATGTTTCCAGTAGGCAGCTTCAACATGATGCCAAATACGGACCCTTTTGCATTCAAAGCACCATCCATAAAGAGGGTCCATATTCCCGAGGTTAGCATCAATTCCTTTTTGACTTTGGCTATCAAGGCTGGTATAAAGTCGGCCATGAATTATGCCAAAGTTTGTGATTTGATAGCAGATTGGGATCGATATTCAATATCGTATCCACAATTTTGATGTCCCAAGAGCTCGGGTTAATGCATAATGTTCCTTAGCGAATAAGAGTTTATGGCACATATGTGATGCATTGAAAGTGTGGTTTCAACTTTCTGAAAGCGCTTGGCAAAGCGAGCATCAATTTTTTTTTCGGTTGATGATGCTTTGTTCCGGCCTCACCTAGAGTTCTACTAATATAATAAATAGAAAATTGTGTTCCTTCCTTGTCCCGGACTAGGACTCCACTTACCGCCACTTCAAATACCGCCAAATAAAGGTACAGTTGTCCATCCGCCTGTGGAGTGTGGAGTAAGGTGGATTTGAAAGGTACAGTTTGAATCCTCCCAATGATTCTTGATACTCTAGGGTCCAAGAGAAGTTATTCTTATTCTTTAATGGTGAGAACAATCGATGGATTTTTTTTTGAGGACCTCGATATGAACCGGCCCAGTGCGTCTATACGCCCGGTTAGCCTCTTAACAACCTTAACACTATCCATCATGGTAATGTATTCTATGGCTTTGATCTTATTGAGAATAATCTCGATCCCTATGTTTGATAAGCTTCAATCACTTTATCCCTAAGACCGTTGGCCAATTTGAGACCTATAATCACGGCCTCATACTCGTCCTCGTTGTTAGTAAATTTTAGAGTTCGAATAGACCGCCTGATTATGTTTCCAGTAGGCAGCTTCAACATGATGCCAAATACGGACCCTTTTGCATTCAAAGCACCATCCATAAAGAGGGTCCATATTCCCGAGGTTAGCATCAATTCCTTTTTGACTTTGGCTATCAAGGCTGGTATAAAGTCGGCCATGAATTATGCCAAAGTTTGTGATTTGATGGCAGATTGGGATCGATATTCAATATCGTATCCACAATTTTGATGTCCCAAGAGCTCGGGTTAATGCATAATGTTCCTTAGCGAATAAGAGTTTATGGCACATATGTGATGCATTGAAAGTGTGGTTTCAACTTTCTGAAAGCGCTTGGCAAAGCGAGCATCAATTGTTTTTTCGGTTGATGATGCTTTGTTCCGGCCTCACCTAGAGTTCTACTAATATAATAAATAGAAAATTGTGTTCCTTCCTTGTCCCGGACTAGGACTCCACTTACCGCCACTTCAAATACCGCCAAATAAAGGTACAGTTGTCCATCCGCCTGTGGAGTGTGGAGTAAGGTGGATTTGAAAGGTACAGTTTGAATCCTCCCAATGATTCTTGATACTCTAGGGTCCAAGAGAAGCTATTCTTATTCTTTAATGGTGAGAACAATCGATGGATTTTTTTCGAGGACCTCGATATGAACCGGCCCAGTGCGTCTATACGCCCGGTTAGCCTTTTAACAACCTTAACACTATCCATCATGGTAATGTCTTCTATGGCTTTGATCTTATTGAGAATAATCTCGATCCCTATGTTTGATAACATGAACCCAAGGAATTTTATGGATCCGGTCACAAATGCGCATTTTCCGGGCTGAGCTCATATTGTATATGTTAAAGGTTTCCTGCAAATGTTTCAAATGGTCCTCTGCTCATAGGAACTTAACTAGCATGTTGTTAACTTAAATCTCCATTGATTTTCCTATTTGTTTTTCGAACATCCTATTTACTAGGCGTTAATAAGTGGTACAAGCATTTTAGTGGCATTACGTTATAACAATAGGTTCCAAATTTAGTTATAAAGGAAGCTTTTTATTGATCACTTGAGTCCACCTGGATTTGGTTGTACCCGGAGTAGGCGTCGAGAAAATTGAGTATCTCATGTCTGGTTTTTGCATCAATCATACGTTCGATGTTAGGCAAAGGGAAAGATTACTTAGGGCACACCTTGGTCTATGCACATTCTTAACTTATTCCCCTTTTAAGGCACTACCATTACTTTAGCTAACCAACCCGGGTACTTAACTTCCCGAGTGGAACCTATTCTAAGGAGTTTGGATACCTCTTCTTTGATGAATCCATGCTTGACCACGGACTGAGGCCCCCTCTTATATTTCACCGGATGGAACTTTATATCCAAGACCAGCTTATGAGTGGTTATTTCTTGCGGGATTCCTGTTACATCAAGATGGGACCAACTAAAATAATTTGTGTTAGCTATAAGGAATTCAGTAAGTTTTTTCTTGAGCATGAGAGTTAACCCCATGCCTAAGTATACCTTCTGATCGGGCCGGTGTTCGATAAATATGACTATCTCAAGTTCCTCGACTGTTGATTTTATGGCTTAAATTCATCAAGAGCGATGAACGACCTAGGGATGACATAGTCATCATACTCGACTTCTTCTCGCTTCTCTAGTTTAGTCGGGGCTAGTATCGGTAATTGCTATTTGATTTTGTATGCAGTTAAAATCGAGAAAGGTGGATTTTAAGGTTTCCATGGCATTTTTGAGCCCGTCCTCGATAGGATCAAGGCACAACCCAAGGCTCATATTCGAAGAAATCATCTCGGCAAGACGTACCTAAGACTCGTTGTAATTCACCTAGAGGCCTCGTGGAAATCGACCACCGTTATGAAGAAGCAAAAAAACCCCGAGGGCACATGAAGAGGACTGACAAAGTCTGCAAAGAATAGTACATTTCCACATTAAATCATTGTACTACTGTACCAATAGCATTTCCCCATCATGATTAGACTTGTTATATGTAAGGATCCCATTTCCTGTATAAAGGGTACCCTTATCACCAAGTAAACTCGCTCTAGGATCGAATTATATTTTCATACGATACATTAAATACAATACAACACTCTCTTCTCTCTTTATTAACATCATTGTTCTTTACATTCATTGCTTATTCTTTCATTGTTCATTCACTGTTCATCTATTGTTCTCTATTTATTGCTCATTATTAGTCATAAAAGGCTATCTTTAAGGCCCTTATTATCACTAATTCTTCATTTATCGTTCATAGCTATTAGCCCAGTCTAGACCTCGAGGTCGTGTTCCAGCTAGCTCGAGGCCCGGCCCTGGGGCCCTATTGGTGTGCATTTCTTATTTTTTTTTACTCACACTTCGCATATTTTGCCTAATAACTAATATCAAGATAAATCAAATATTTTTATAACCACAAATCAAATATAATTGTAGTTACCATTTTCAAGGTAAATAGTTTTGCATCTACCGTGGGCCTAAAAATAATAGTGATTGTTTTGGTGCTAGATTTCTGAAAACACAAGTTACTCTTCACACTTTTCTTGTCCAAGGATATTTGATTTCAGACCAAAATACCTAACTAAACGAATGCTCACAAAAACATCGGTGTTGAGCTTCATGTAAAGAACGGACCAGAAGAACCTTAACGCATCATTCACATGATCATTGGAGGAACTTATGTCCTACACGGACCCGTTTTCAAATGGGACAGTGTCCATCACAGCAAAAAGACAAACTCGAAGTTGTATACCCGAGGACGCCCTTATATTTAAATAAGAAGACATCAAGGCTTTTCCACAACCACATGATGGTGCGCTGGTAATCTCTTTTCTTTGGAATAACGTTATCAAACGTGTGCTCATGGATCCATGTAGCTCGGCCATCATAATCAGATCGAAGATGGTGGAACCGCTCGGATTGCTCGACCAAATAATGCCTACCTCTCGAATCCTCCATGGATTCAACACGAAAAGCGAGATAGCGAATGGGGATGACACCCTCCCAGTCACCATGTTCGGTACAATTCAGGACACCAAGTTTCATATCATCAAATGTGACATGGGGTACACCGCCTTACTCAGAAGACCGTGGATACACAACATGAGGGCGGTACCATCAACTCTTCACCGGATGATGAAATTCCTAATGAAAGACGGTATAAAAATAGTGTACAGAGAATAACGTGCAACAAAAGAGATGTTTGCAATAAATGACGTGGCACCCATATTGACTCCCCCTGTCCAGGATGAGTTAGGAAACGAGTCGACCCCCGAGGAATAGGTAGTTTATGAGCATTCAAACGAAGACAACAATGAAAACTTTATCACTCCTCAGACATTCATTGCCTCCGAGGAATTGGATGTAACAAAATCAACGATCGATAAACTCGAATAGTTCATCATAGTCAAGCATCTTCCAGATCAAAAGGTATACTTGGGAATGGGATTGACCCCTGAACTCAGGAAAACAGATCCAATACCTTGTTGAAAACATTGATTGCTTTGCTTGGTCCCATTTAGACATGACAAGGATCCCACCGAAAATAGCCACCCATTGAATAAACGTCGATCCTAGGTTCAAACCGGTGAAGCAAAAAAAAAAGGCCTCAATTCGAGGTAAAACACGTGGTCATCAAAGATTAGGTAACAAAAATCCTCAAAATAGGATCGATTGGGAGGTAAAATACCCCATATGGTTGGCTAATGTAGTAGTGGTCCCCAAAAAAGAAATAAATTAAGAATGTGCATAAATTATAAAGACCTGAATAAATTGTGCCCCAAAGACTCATTCTCATTTCCCAATATTGATCGCCTGATCGATGCCACGACGGGCCACGAGATCCTCACTTTTCCCGTGCCAATTCTAGGTATAATCAAATTCAAATTAACCAGGAAGACATGGAAAAGACTTTGTTCATCATGAAGTATGGTACATACTGCTATAACGTAAGTCCCTTCAAACTAAAAATGCAGGAGCTACGTACCAACGCCTAGTTAATAAGATGTTTGAGTATCAAATAGTCCAATCTATGGAAGTTTACATTAATGACATGCAAGTTAAGTCCCTACGTGCAGCGGACCACTTGACTCATTTGTAGGAAACGTTCGATATCCTTAGGAGTTAAAACATGAAACTCAACCCCGAGAAATGCGCCTTCGGAGTAGGATCGAGCAAATTTTTACGTTTTATGGTATCGAATAGGGGGGTTCTAATTAACCCCGAGAAGATCAAGGCCATTAAAGAAATCATAGTGGTCAACAATGTGAAGGTCGTACAACGATTGATCGGTATGATAATAGCCTTAGGACGATTCATCTCAAGGTCGTCAGACATGAGTCATCATTTTTTCTCCTTCCTCAAAAAGAAAAACAACTTTGAATGTACTCGAGAGTGCCAACACGCTTTAGAGGAGCTAAAGCGTTATCTCTCGAGCCCGCCTTTGCTCCACACCCCAAAAGAAGATGAAACGTTGTACTTATATCTGGTCGTATCTTCGTATCTCAAGTAGCGATAAGGTGTTGGTTCAGGAAGAGAAAGGTATGCAATTCCCTATTTATTACGTAAGTCAGACTCTGGGAGATGCTGAAACCCGGTATCCCCACTTAGACAAATTAGCTCTAAATGAGTGAATCGCGGAAATCAAAACCTTACTTTTAATGCCATCGTATATATGTTTTACAACATACCCTCTTTGAAACATCTTGCACAAGCCTGAGCTATCGAGCAGATTAGCCAAATGGGCCATCGAGCTCGGAGGAATGATATCGAGTATCAACCTCGGACAACTATTAAGTCCCAAATTTTTGCAGACTTCGTGGCTGATTTATGCCCGCCCTCGTACCCGAGGTAGAAAAGAAACTTTTGCTAAAAATGGGCACATCATCAGGGGTATGGACTCTCTTCATCGATGGTGCCTCGAACGTAAAAGGGCCAGGGATCGACATCATTCTGATACTACCTACGGGCAACATGATTAGACAATCTCTAGAAACTCCAAAATTTACTAGCAACGAGGCCGAGTATAAGGCTATGATTGGAGGTATCAAGATATTTAAGATCCTAGGAGCTGAAGTCATCGAAGGAAAATGCAAATATCTCCTGATAGTTAAACAAGTGAATGAGAGCTTCGAGGTTCGAGAAGCATGGATGCATAGATACCTAGAAAAATGTCAGGTCATATTGCATCATTTCAAAGAGTGGATTCTGATCCACATTCCCTGAGATCAGAACAGTGCGGTTGATGCACTCGCGGACCTGGAGTCGTCCGTTGAAGAAGATGACGTACTCCCAGGGCTGTTGTTCAATTGTCCAAATTAGTGATCGAAAAAGACCATGCCGAGATCAACTCAACAAGTCTAACATGGTTTTGGAGGAATAAATATATCATCTATTTGAATAGTGGGAAATTGCCCACGGATCCAAAAAGGTCAAGGGCCCTCTGAGCCAAAGAAACTAAATTTTTACTCGACGAGAATGGAACATTATATAGAACGACTTTTGACGGACCTCTAACAGTATGCTTGGGGCTGGGAGATACTGATTATGTGCTTCTAAAAATCCACAACGGCACTTACGGGAACCATTTCGGTGCCAATTCTTTAGTTTGAAAGGTGATTAGGGCAGGGTACTACTTGGACAACATGGAGAAGGACATCAAAGAATTCTTTTGATGATGTGACAAATGCCAAAGGTTTGCGCCAATGATTCACTAACCTGGTGAACATCTACATCTAGTCTTATCACTGTGGACGTTCATGAAATAGGGAATGAACATCGTTGGCCTCTTACCAACGGCCAGGTAAAGCCAAACATATTCTATTTATGACTAACTATTTCTTCAAATAGGTGGAAGCATAGGCCTTCGAGAAGATAATAGAAAAGAAGTCATCAACTTCATCTGGGATCACATCATATGCTGACTTGGGATCCCTTCCGAGATTGCATGTAGTAATGGGAAGTAGTTCATAGGCAGCAAGGTGACAAAATTCCTCGATGATCATAAGATCAAGACAATCCTATCAATGCCCTATTACCCGTGAGAGAATGGATAGCCCGACTCCAAAAAGAAGACCATCATCTAAAACATAAAAACAAAGTTAGAGAATGCAAAGGGAAAATTGAGAGAGGTATTTCCCAAAGTTCTATGGGCGTACCAAAAAACCTCGAAGTCGAGCATAGGAGAAATACTATTCTCTTTGGTATACGGGTCTGAGGATCTAATATCGGTCGAGGTCGGGGAGCATTAAAGAGTTGGATGCATTAAAATTTCCTTTTCAAGGTAAGGTAGAGGGACAGTGAGATGCTCAGAGAAATCGTGTCTCGATTCCAAATAAAACCGATGGACTTGCCACCGGTCCCCAAATATCAGGTTCTTCAAGCTTTCACTCAAGGTCTCAATGTTGAAGTTCAGTGGTTTCACAGTAGTTGAAGTAGAATTTGATCGAATACCCAGCTGTCACTTGGGTCGATGTGCACAATCGATATCAGTTGAAGACCATGGTCGAGGATAATCAACCGGGTGCTCCTTCTGGGTCCATTTATCCTATTAGAACCATCAATGAAAAAAAAGGGATATCAACTGAGAACTAAGATCCAATAGAGATTGATATCAACCATATAACGGAGATCATAGGAACAACGGATCTGGATGAAACTCTACACGAAATGAAAGAAGAAAATGAACGAGTTTCAAGCTCATGGGGATTCATGAGAAAGAATGACTTTGATAGATCAACGGGACCCCAAGAAGCACCATGATTGTTAGAGTATACCTTTATTGTTGACGCGACTGCCATCGTTTTGGTTATCGGGCACATCAAAGAAACTAAGTAGCCTCAACCTTGATAAACTAATCCAACAAAGAGATCCCAACCAAGTATATAAATACCATGGCATGCCCGGCTATAAGACGGAGGACTGTCGACAATTGAGAGAAGAAGTAGCGTGGTTGTACGACAACAGTGATCTTCGAGAATTTCTAAGTGACCACGCTAAGAACCACTTCAGAAATAGGGGCTCCAACAGATAAAATGAACAAGATGAACCCCAGCATATCATCCCTATGGTCACTGGAGGGGTCGATGTTCCTCAAGGTCTGCTGATGAAATGCACCAAAGTGTCAATCACAAGAGAGAAGTGGACTCGGGATTACTTACCAAAAAGGACTTTATCTTTCAACAACGAGGATGCAGAAGGAATCATGCAATCTCATAATGATGCACTGGTAAGTTCTATACTTATGAATAAAACAATATTTAAATGTATGTTAATTAATCCTGGTAGCTTGGCCAACATCATTCGATCAAGGGCTGTAGAAGAACTTGGCCAACCGGACCAGATCGTACATGCAACCCGAGTGCTGAACAGATTCAACATCGCTCGCAAAACTACTAAGTGAGAAATAACGTTGCTGGTAAACACTAACGGTAAAACCTAGGAAACCAAGTTATATGTAATCGAGGGGGACATGTGATACAACGCTCTGATCGGTAGACTATGGATCCACAACATTAGGGTCGTACATCCGACCCTTCACCAAGTATTAAACTTTCCAACACCATAGGGGATAAAGACGGTTTACATGAAACAACCTGTGAGAATGAGATATTTGTTGTTGATAAAGTAATTCTGATATCAACACTCTCATTGACAAATGACTCAGGTTTGAAAGCAAAAGAGGAAGCCAAATAGCAATCATCAATACCAGCTTTGACCCAATCAAAGAAGCAAGGGATTGGCGAAGATGATGACATCGGGGTTATCGATGCTTTATCGTCCCCGATGATTCTGATGCTACCAAGTCAACAGTCGAAGAGTAGGAGTAGGTCGTGCAAATCGAACATCTATCCAATTGGAATGTGTACCTGGGCATGGGGTTAACTCCCGAGCTTAGGAAAAAATTCATTCAATTTCTTATAGCTAATATGAATTATTTTGCTTGGTCCCATCTCGATTTAAGAGGGATCCCACCGGAGATCAGTACTCACAAACTAAGCCTTGAACCGAAGTTGCGCTCGGTAAAACTAAAACGGAACCCTAGTTCGAGATCAAGCATTCTTTCATTAAGGTCGTATTAAGTAATCGCTTTAAAATAGGGTCCAACCAGGAAGTCAAATACCCGGATGGTTGGAAAACGTAGTAGTAGTCCCTACGAAAGGGAACAAACTAAGAATATGTGTAGCTTATAAAGATTTAAATAAAGCAAGCCCCAAAGATTCTTTACCTATGCCTAACATTGATAGCATGATCGACGCTGAGACCGACCACGAGACTTTCAGTTTTCTTGATGCCTATTCCAGGTACAACCAAATATGGATGAACCCGGTTGACTAATAAAAAACCTCTTTCATCACATACTGCTATAACGTAATGCCATTCAGATAAAAAAATGCCGATGTCACTTACCAACGACTAGTAAACCAAACGTTTGAAGAACAAATAGGAAAAACCATAGAAGTTTATATTGACGATATGCTAGTTAAGTCCCTGGGAGTAGAGGACCATTTAAAGAATTTACAGGAACTCTTCAGTATATTGAGGAAGTATAACATGAAGCTGAATCCAGAAAAATATGCATTCCGGGGTCGGGTCCGGAAGTTGTTGAAGAGAAAAACAACTTCACGTGGATCCAACTTAAGCGATACTTATCGAGCCCACTATTGCTTCACATGTCAGGGAGAAGAATGAATATACTTGTATCTAGTAGCATCAAAAGTAGAGGTAAGTGGAGTCCTAGTCCAAGAAGAACAAGATACGTAATTTCTAATTTAATATGTCAGTAGGACCTTAGGTGTGGCCGAAACTAGATACCCTCACCTAGAAAATATGGCACTCGCCTTGCTAAGTGCCTCTAGGAAACTGAAGCGATATTTTTTATGCCATATTATATGTTTTTGGACAACTTACCCAATACGGAATATAATGTATAAACCCAAACTCTCTAGACGACTGGCCAAATAGGTCGTAGATTCAATGGGTATGATATCAAATATCAACCCCGTAAAACCATCAAATCTCAAATTTTGGCAGATTTTTTGGCCGACTTTATGCCGGCCCTACTACCTGAAGTCGAAAGAGATTTTTTCATAAACTCGCGAGTGTCTTTGAAAATTTGGAGCCTCTTTACAAATAGTTCCTCGAACATAAACTGAAGCCACTAACAAGCCATAGAGTTAGACAATCTATTAAAGAACTATACAATTGACTAACAACAAGGTCGATTATGCATTATGATTACAGGACTTTGCAGTACGTGCCTTAAGATCAAAATAGTGAGGTCGATGCCCTTGAAAATGTAGGATTATTGGTCAAAGACAATGAGCTCAACTCGGGGCCAGTCGTACAACTCATGAGGTTGGTAGTAGAAGAAGGTCATGCCGAAATAAACTCCACAAGCTTGAATTGGCATTGAGAAATAAATACATAGAGTATTTTAATGCCGGAAAATTTCCCTCATATCCAAAGGAATTGAGGGCCCCGCGTACAAAGGCAGTCCGAATTAGCTTGTTTGAGGATGGAACCTCACTTAGGAGAAGTCTCGATGGTCTTCTAGAAATATGTTAGGGACTAGGGGATATCGAGTACGTTTTGAGGGAAGTCCATGAAGGCACATGAAAGAACTACTCATGTGCCGAATCATTGGTTCGAAAGGTAATCGGAGCAAGATATTTTAGGGCCGGTATGGAAAAAGATGCTAAGAAGATTGTGTAAAAATATGATAAATGTCAAAGACATGCTTCGATTATTCATCAACCGAGGGAGTTGCTACATTCAGTTTTATCACTGTGGTCGTTCATGGAGTGGGCGATGGACATCGTCGACCCTCTTGTTTAAGATTGACTAGTTCTCTAAGTGGGTTGAAGCACATGCGTACCAGAAGATTAGGGAGAATGAAGTCATCGACTTCATTTGGGACCACATCATTTATTGATTCAAATTACCATCCGAAATTGCATGTGACAACGGAAAGCTGTTTATCAACAACTAAATGGAAAAATTTCTTGAACACCATAAGATAAAAAGGATTTTATCAATACCTTATCATTCCAGGGGGAATGGCCAAGCCGAATCGACTAACATAACTATAATCCAAAACCTCAGGAAAAGGTTGATTGACGCTAAGAGGAAATGGAGAGAGATCCTACCCGAAGTTCTTTGGGCGTATCGCACAACTTTGATGTCTAGTACCGGGGCCACCTCGTTCTCATTGGATTATGGCGCTAAAGCTTTAAAGTCAAAGTTAGGGAGAAGAGTATCATATTTTGATATGCCACGAATGAGTCAAGTGATGAGGCCATGAATACAAGGCTGAGCAATTGGATGAAGGGCGTGAAGCTAACTTTATTCGATTGGCCGCCCAAAAGCAACGGATCAAAATTTATTACAATCGAAGGGCCAACCTTTGATATTTTAATGCCGGGGACTTGGTGCTGAGGAAGGTCACTTTAAACACCCAAATTCCAAATGAAGGGAAATTGGATTCAAACTAGGAAAGGTCATCCCAGATTCTCAATATCACAGGGAAATGGTCCTATAAGCTCGAAATAATGGACGTAGAACAACTACCAAACAATTGGAAAGTAACTCATGTTAAACAATATTACTACTAAGGTACGACCCCATTTTAGTTCTTTTTAATTTTTGACTATTAATTGCAGGTGATCAACATGGAGAGGCACCAAGTCTTTAAGTCTAAAAGCATGTGTTGCACTCTTTTTCCCTTGAATCCAAATTGGGTTTTTCAGCAAAGTTTTTAATGAGACAACATTGGATTGTGCGAACTTGTAATCGAAGGTTGATCACGAATCGGTGTTAAAGACTGCACTAACAGTATCCAAGGTTCCTCTACAATCAGCCTCTAATACTGGGGGCCTTACCCTTAGATATTAACCTTTTTGTAAGGAAATTACTTTGTAATAGAAGGGACTCGATAGATAAATTTTGTTGTAAGGACAAAACGATCAAAATGAACTGTGCCCACATAAGTTACTCGATTCCTGGTATAAAACATGTACACATGTATGACTATTTTTTCATAAGAATAAATAGAAGTACTTTCCTTGCAACCATCTTATGTCTTAGAAAATTTCCACTTTCCAATTTCGTATTTTCGATCTCTTAAGGAAACGAGCTCAAGGGCTGATCATTACCATATATCGTATGATCACTCCCACCTTCGCGAGACTGCTGTCCAAAAAACAAAATTGAACAGATCAAACTATTGAGCGTCGGGGGCATAAGACCTCTTAGGTAGCCCCCAAATTTTATAGGCCACAGCCATACCCACTCAAGGACTGTTATATTAGGCAAGCCTGAATAACTTAGAAAAGTAAGCTTACTGGGCTCCGCCTGAATTAAAAGGTTACGACTGCATTAACACGGCCCAGAGACATCTGAGAACCGTAATAAAAATAGGTCTTCAAAATTTTCATAACCGATTTTAAAGTCTACCTTCGAAAAACTGTGGTCAGAGTTACTTACTTTGGAGAAGGTTCCCGGTAACCCTGAACCTCCAAGATGACTCAAAACAAAAATTATGCATGGCAAGGTTTTTCGAACTTACAAAAGCCAAGCTATTTTATACTAAGGCATCCTCGCCTTTGTGAATTCGAGAAATAAAGCAAAGGAAAAATTTGAAAGCCAAAAGGAAAAAAAAGACCTATATATATATTTACACAATGATATTTACAAAAGCCAAAACGACTTAATTCGAAAAGAAAATCTACGACGACTGAAATGGCCCTAAAAAGATACAAAAGAAAAACAAAAAATATAAAGTCATAAGTGACATGGTCTTCATCAAAGGCGGAATCTCCACCTCCAATATCTTCCCGCATTCAGACTCACTCAAAAAATCTGAGTCTTCCTCAAGAAAGGCCAACTTTTGATCCCTAACTTATTTTCTTTGGTGTTCTTGAGTGCAGACTATATATCGAATACGTAAGCATAGACTTCCTCGAGGGCTTCCCTTCGTGCTTTCCACTTTGCATGATAACCCATGCTTTTGTCCTGCTCCTGGATGGTTTGGACGTCGACCTTATACTGGGTTGCATTAGCATTGGCTTTGGTGTTGGCCACGACCACCTCACATTTAGCAGTCTCGAGCTCACTGGCCAAGTTTGTTAATTGGGACTAAAGGTCCTAAATTTTCTTGGCTTGCACCGAGGCCTTCTCTCTTGCATCTCGGAGCTGGTAGTCAGCCGACTCCAACACTGCTTGGACAACTTCTTTATTTGAGGCTAAGATGTCCATATTCTTCTTGAACTCTTCAGCCTCGGCTCGTATTGCATCTATTTGTTTATGAAAATCCCTGATATGTTCGAGCCTCTGCCGGACCTGCAAAATTGGATCATTGGTCATTATATCCAATTTCGAGTGATTCACTATCATGAAGCACTCGGAGTACATGTTCGACCATCTCATCATGCTCATCTCGAGTCGTCACCAAGTCTGCCTGAAACTTCTCATTGAGAAGCTTGTAGGTGTGAGCACATGATTTTTGCACTAAGTAATTAATTCCAAAATTAAAATAAATATGTTTTTGAGTGCAATTACTTGATTTGTTTGGAATTGGCTATACTTTTGTGTTTGAACAAGTAGAAATTAGAAGAAAAATCAAAATAGGCTAGGTAATTAATTTGCTAGGTTAATTAGTTAGATTTTAAGAAAATTAACAAAAAATAGTGTTAAGTAGCAGAAATAAAAAAAAAAAATAGCAAAAAAATTGCAAAAAATACTAGAAAATTAGAGTAAATAGGAAATTAGATTTTATATTTTTCCATAAAAGAAAAAGAAAAAAAAAGTATAAAAGAAAATACATAAAAATCATCAAAATCAGAAAAATAAAAAAAATATACATGAGAATAATGAAACTGGGCCAATTTAGTTGAAAGCAGTGGCCCAATCTACTCTAGCCCAATAAGCTGGCCGGTCCAGGCCTTCAGAGACTGATCATAGCCGCCCATTTTGATAAATCCAACGGCCCAGATAATTAGCTAGTTGATTTTTAAATTAATTAAGATAAGAGTGATCTTAGTCGTCCATTCATATGATCTGACGGAAGAGACTCTTGGCCTCATAAGTGACGATACGGCGTCGTTTTAGTAACGCCTGTGAGAGCCGTCGATTCTCATCAAATGAACGGCTACGATCACCTCAGACGCCTTTGCCTATATAAGGCTTTGGTCTGAAGCATCCGTTCATTTTACACACTTCATAACCCTAGCCGCCCTGAGATTATCTCTTCTCCACCTCTTCATCTTCATCCTCACCCCTAAGAACCCTAGCCGACCATGGCGGACACCACTCCCTACGGTGGTCGCCGGTGATCTTTACCACCTCCTTTCATCTCCCTCGCCTTCTTCTCTTTCTTCTTCACCATAAACACCCAGAGACCCCAAGAACAACCCTTCTCCAGAAATCCCGGTCACCGGAATCTTCGCCGGTGACCGCTCAAACAACGAGAACCACCTCCAAACCAATGCCATTCCATCCCTCTCCACCTGATCTATCACCCTACCCTACTGGCTCCCCTCGAATATACCTCAATCGTCTCGAATATCCCAAAAAGTGTCGCCGGAAACCTAACTCCGGCGACCCCAAAACCAAACCCCTAATAAAGACCTTACCTTTTACCCTCCCCAAACACCCCCCTGCAACCAAAAAACCCAAAAGGCCTCGTCTTGAAGCCAAAACAACGAAAAAATAGAAAATAAAAAAAAAGAGGAAAGTCAGACAAAAAGGCGATAAAAGGAACAAAGAAGAGGAACAATAGGGTCTGAAAGAAACCAGAAAAGAAAAGCGGAACAGGAAAGCTTGGGGGACAGACCCCGCCAAGCTAAGTTTCCCTCCTTACCTTGTTTGCTGCTTGCTTTTCTTCTTTGATTATTTTTATTTTGTTCTTTGTTATACTTTGTTAGCTTGTCCTACGAATTAGGTTGTTATCTTGTCTTGAGGTGCTTGACATCCCTGATTCTTCTTCATCTTCTTTTTCTTTCTCTGTTAGCTTTCTGAAATCTCTCCTACATGTCTTATCTGTTCTCGCATGATAATTTTAGGGTTTCTGTTTTGTTTGTTTTCACCTGTTCATGCTTTCCTTTATTTGATACTTGTCGTCTTTTGTTTATTTCTTCATCTCTTTGTGCTTCGTCTGTTTAGTTTTAGGGTTTATGTTCATTTCATCTTTATGCTTTATTTCTCTGATTCGAAAGAAGACATGTTTAGTATTAGGGTTCATCCTGTTCATACTGCTTTTCTTGTTTTAATTGTTCCTTTTCTGTTCGTCTTTTGATTGATTCCGTCTGCTGTAAACCATGCTCATTTTTACTAAGTCAAAAGACTTATCTTTTATCTGGTGCTTTTCCTTTTATTTGTGATTTCTGATCTTAAACAGCATGACTTCTGTTTCTCCTCATGTAGTTGTCTTCTTCGTTATTTGTTAGCATTAGGCCCCTGTTTCTTGTTGATATCAGACAACTTCTGTTAGATTGAGTGATTCTTGTCCTCTGTCTATTCTCATGATTAGTCTCAGGATTAGGATTGGCTTGTTATTC
>JASVEL010008660.1:0-102741 GCA_032618575.1 Nicotiana noctiflora
GTAATAGAGTCTTTGAAGGTGGTAAGCGATAGGGATTTATCTCGTTGAGTTGCTGGTGCTGCCTTGCAGGTAAGACTTTGTTATTGTTTTTCGTCGTTCTATCATGAGCCCTGAGGCGTATGTTCTTTTGAATTATGTCTCTTCTTTGACTTTTTCTCGGACCCTTATCTTAGAGGTGGAGCGAGGCCGGCGGGAGAAGAAGAGAACCGCCGCCCTTAGGAAGGTGACGAAGAAATGCAGGGAGGTCCGTAGTAAGCACAAGACGCTAGCGGACCTTTACACCCAGGACCCTCAGTTCCAAGTTTTCCGTGAGGGATTAGAGCAGGAGGAGGATCAACTGCGAAAGTGTACGGCCCAGCTGGAAAAGGTGGATTCAGACCTAGTGGCCGTTGAGGCTCAAAATACTGAATTCGAGAGTCTCATTCAACAAAAGGAGGGAGAGTTGGAACTGGGCCGTATGGCTATGGCAGAGGTAGCGGATTTACGTGCTAGGGTTGATGCCCTAGCTACCGAGCTCGGGACTACGACGGCCAAGATGGTCGCTCCCTAGCAGGCGGAGGCTGTTGTTCCTATTGGCGACGTGTCCCGCGAAGCTCACGATGTGTGGGTGTATGCTGAGGTGAGGCGGACTATATTCGAGAAGCTGCTGGCCGTAGGTAGAGTCACTGAGGCAGAGGTTAAAAATCAGCATCGCCTTGTTAGGGTTGCGCGCGAAGCTTTTGGGTATAATCCCGACTCTCAAGACCCAGTTGGTTGTACCTTTGCGGATTTAAACCAGTTGGGCACGGGGTCCTGGATTTCTTTGGCATTTCGAGCTGAGGGTGGTGGGGACCGTGTTGACGGCACAGCCAATGCGGCGGAGGATGGCAGGGGATAGGGTAGTTAGCTAAAACTTCTTCTCATTTTTTTTTGTAATAGAAGAGACGTTGTAAATTTGTAATATGTGAATGATTTATAATGATTATGTAGGAATTGTTGTGTTTTCATGTCTTCTTTCGCAATTTCCGTTTTGCGTATGGCGTCGCCTTTTATTGAGTTAATTTGTCGTAGTTAGGTTGGATTGACTCCGGTTACGGCTGCTTGTGTGTTTTTGTGCGGCAATTATTTTTCCATTGTCTATTTACGCATTCAGACATGGTCGTGGCCTTCTGTGTTTGTGGACGATCGTAGCCTTTTATAGATGACCGTAGTCTTTTTATATGCCTTTAGGGTCTTAGATTTTTGCGTTTATGGGTGGCCTTGGCCTTTTATCGGAGACGACCGTAGTCTTCTCATACACTGTTAGGGCCTTAGCCTTTTGCGTTTATGGATGGCAGTGGCTTTTTGTTCATCGGGGACGACCGTAGTCTCTCCTTACGATGTTAGGGCCTTAGCCTTTTGCGTTTATGGGTGGTCGTGGCCTTTTGTTTATCGGGGACTACCATAGTCTTTCCTTACGCTGTTAGGGCCTTAAACGTTTTCATTTATGGGTGGTTGTGGCCTTTTGTTTATCGGAGATGACCATAGTCTTCTCATACGCTGTTAGGGCCACAGCCTTTTTGCGTTTATGGGTGGCCGTGACCTTTTGTTTATTGGGGACGACCATAGTCTTTTCTTACGCTGTTAGGGCCTTAGCCTTTTGCATATATGGGTGGTCGTGGCCTTTTGTTTATCGGGGATGACCGTAGCCTTTCATACATTGGAGATGCCCGTAGCCTTTCATACATTGGAGATGGCCAGAGCCTTTCATACGTTGGAGTTGGCCGTAGCCTTTCATACATTTGAGATGGCCGTAGCCTTTGATACATTGGAGATGGCCCTAGCCTTTCATACATTTGAGATGGCCGTAGCCTTTCATACATTGGAGATGGTCGTAGCCTTTCATACATTGGAGATGGCCGTAGCCTTTCATACTTTGGAGATGGTCGTAGTCTTTCATACATTGGTGATGGCCGTAGCCCTAGTCCCTGTAATACGCCATTCGTGCCGATCGTCGGTACGCTTAGTGTATAAGATTTAAGCTTCTAAGCACTACTGAGCATCTCCTCCGTCGCCTCATTAAAAACCTCTCCAAGAAAACCCAATTGGGACAAAACTTGGATGGGGTAAAAAGAGTACGACTTGGGGGATACTCTTTCTAAAAATGGAAATGCTTGAGGTGGGAGATGTTCCAGTTGTTTTGGAGCGTCTTCCCGTTCATGGTCTCTAGACGGAAGGAACCTTTGTCTGCTGCTGTGGTGATTTTGTAGGGTCTGTCCCAATTGGTTCCCAAATTTCCTTCGTTAGGATCTTTGGACGCTAGTGTCTTGGATTTTAGCATGTAGTCTCCTACTTTGAGTTTTGCTCTCTCGTTGTAGCATCTTTTAATCTGCTATTTTTGGGCCACTAGCCTAATGTGGGCCATTTCCCTTAATTCTTAGGCTTCATCAAGGTCTTGTAGTCGATTTGTGTCATTCTCCACTCCGCTTGTGTGTGAGTACCTTAGACTTGGTTCATCGACTTCGACTGGTATGATGGCATCAGTTGCATAGACTAGTGAGTAAAGAGTTTCTCCTGTGGAGGATTTGGCGTAGTCCTATGCGCCCATAGTACTTCTGGCAATAACTCGAACCATAGTCCTTTAGCGTCTTCGAGTTTCTTCTTCAAAATATTCGGTATGGTTTTGTTGGATGACTCTGTTTGGCCGTTGGTGGCATGATGAAATAGCGTTGAAAGTATTCTTTTGATATGCCATTTGTCGAAGAAGTCGGTTGTTTTTTGCCCTATGAACTGTCGTCCGTTCTCGCAGGTTATTTCTTTGGGGATGCCGAAGCGACATATAATATTCTTCCACATGAAGGCGATAACCTCTTGCTCGTGAATCTGGTCGTAGGTACATGTTCCACCCACTTGGAGAAATAGTCAGTTAAAATTAATAAAATGTGTATCTTTCCTCGTCCGACGGGTAGCGGTCCAATTATGTCCATTCCCAATTTGATGAAGGGCCATGTTGAAGTGACCGAATGGAGGGGTTCCCTTGGTTAATGTATTAAAGGGGCGAACTTTTGGTATTTCATGCATTGGCGAACGTATTCTGTCGCATACTTTTTCATGGTGGGCCAGTAGTACCGGTTGCTTGTATGAGCGCTGTAGTGACCTTCATGAACCTTCTCTAATACAAGCATCGTTTGGTTGGGACCTAGGTACTTAGCGAGGGGTCCTCCAAAAGTTCTCTTGTAGAGGTCGTTGTTTATCATACAGTACCTTGCTGCCTGCATGCGAAGGTTTTTTGCTTCCTTTTTGTCGGGTGGTAGATTTCCATCCTGCAGATATGATACAAATTGGTTGCGCCAGTCCCAAGATAGGTGTAGGGAGAGTACCTCGATATGGTCATTTCTGAGTGAAGGAGGGTGACAGTGCTTTCTTTATTTAGGTTGGTGGCGGTAGCGGCTAGTTTAGCCAGTCCATCTGCTTCGGTGTTATGCGCTCTAGGAACCTATTCGAAGCGGCATTCGTCGAGCTGTGCCATTAGCTTATGAATTTATGTTTGATATTTTTGTAGCCTTTGTTCCTTGACCTGGTAAGTCCCGGTGACTTGATTTACCACGAGTTGTGAATCGTAGTGTAGGACAAGTCAGCGAGCTCCGTACCTGATGGCTAATTTTATACCTGAAATAACTGCTTTATATTCTGCCTCGTTGTTAGTCATCTTGGGACATCGTATGGACTGGCGAATGATTTTTCCCGTAGGGACTTCGAGGATGAGTCCCAGTCCAGATCCCGAGGCGTTTGTAGCCCCATCGGTGTAGAGGGTCCCGGGGTCGGTGTTTGAAGTGGCCTGTAGGGCTTCCTTTTTCGCCTCTGGCGATATTTTGACACTGAAATCGGCCACGAAGTTGGCGAGGACTTGTGACTTGATGGCGGTCCTAGGAATATAGGTGATATCATGCTCGCTGAGCTCTGTGGCCTATCTGGCAAGCCGGCCCAATAGTTTGGGCTTGTGCAAGATGCTTCTTAGAGGGAAAGTAGTCACTACTTTGATGGGATGGCATTGAAAATAGGGTCTCAGCTTTCTAGAAGTCGTGACCAGTGCCAAAGCCAATTTTTCGAGGTGAGGGTATCGAGTTTTGGAATCTACTAGGGTTTTGCTAATGTTATAGATAGGTGATTGCGTACCCTTTTCTTCACGAACTAGTACCGCGCTGACCGCGACTTCTGATACGGCTACGTCAGTAGAGGCTCACCTAGTTTCGCTTTTGACAGCAGCGGTGGTGACGGTAGATACGCGTTTAGCCCTTGTAGGGGTTTGACGCATTCGTCATTCTAGTGGAATCCATTGTATTTTCTCAGCACGTTGAAGAACTTGTGGCATCTATCCGAGGATTGGGAGATGAAGCGGGAGAGGGCGACTATCCGACCTGTCAATTTCTGGACCTGTTTCTTGCTGTTAAGTGTTTTGGGTATTGAGGGGATTGCCTTGATTTGGTCAGGATTGACTTCGATCCCCCTTTAGGATACGAGAAACCCTAAAACTTTCCTGACGCTACGCGAAAGGCGCATTTCTCGGGATTTAGTTGCATCCCATACGTTTTTAGTATCTCGAAGGCCTCTCACAAGTGGTCGATGTGGTATTCCTTTCTGGCAGACTTCACTAGCATGTCGTCGATATAAACCTCCACGGTTTTCCCGAGTTACTCCTTGACTATCTTAGTGACCAGTCTTTGGTATATGGCCTCTGTGTTCTTGAGCCCAAAGTGCATCACCCTGTAACAGTATGTACCCAACGTGGTCTTCTGTTGATCCTCTTTGTCCATTAAGATTTTGTTATAACCGGAGTACGCGTCCAACAAGCTTAGTAGTTCATGCCCGGTGGTATCAGTTGGTCGATGTGACGTAGGCGGAAGGAATCCTTAGGGCAGGCCTTGTTCAGGTCGGTGAGGTCCACGGATGTTCTCCATTTTCCGTTCTTCTTTTTGACCATTACCACATTGGCGACTCGTTGTGGATATTTTGACTCCTTGATAGAGCCATTGGTGAGTAGTTTATCTACTTCCTCGCGGGCTGCCTCGTTAATTGTGGCGTTGAACTTTCTCCTGATCTGTCTCACCGATGGATGTAACGGATCGACGTTGAGCTTGTGAGTGGCGATGTTTGGCGAGATTATTGGCATGTCTGCATGGGAAAAATCAAATGTGTTTGCATGGTTAGTCAAAAATTCATGGTACTTACCCGGGATGGTGAGCTCGTGGCCGATGTATGCTTTCCTTTCGGGGTTGTGACGATCTAGCTGAACTCGATCAAGGTCTTCGATTGTGGCCTTACAGGCTTCCACAATGTCTGGGTCTCTGATGGTGTCTGTCGTCGGTTCCGCTTTGGTCCCCGACAGGGCTGATTGCTATGTCCATGCACTTGCCCAGCTCAGTTATTGGGCGTGGGTGCAGTATTATGTTATCTTATAACATTCTTGCGTTGTGCGGGGTTCTCCCTTGATGCTGAATATTACCCATGGAGTAGGGAACTTAACCATTTGGTATAAGCTCGAGGGGACCGCTCGCATGGCATGTATCCACAGACGCCCGATGGTGACATTGTATGTCGTCTCTTGGTTCTTCACGTGGAAGGTGGTTTCCCAGGTGACTCTCCCCGGGAGGATGGGTAGAGTCACTTCTCCTGACGTGCATTCCACTGCATTGTTAAAACCTGTTAGAGTTATATCGCGGGGGGGGTTATAGAGCGGGGGGTTATCCTGTCCTTGAGTCCCATCTGCGAGAGGAGTCTCAGATGGATGATGCAGGCGCCGCTTCCGTCATCGATCATGACTCTCCCGACGTCTGTATCAATAATACGTAAAGTGATAACTAAATCATCATAATGGGGAAAACACAAACCGTCGGCGTTAGACTTATCGAAGGTGATACTTCCTTCGAGGTCATCGTACCGTTCGTGGGAGATGGTCCTCTTTAGTCTGTGTGTATTGACAAATTTGACTTGGTTGATAGCGACGTCAGTCTCGTCTCCGATGATTATGTTTACCGTACGCGTCGGGGAGGGTGGCTTCGGTCTTCCACGGGACTGCTCTCGCACGCGCGCGAAATTGGCCGTCCCCTTGTCGCTGAGCAGCTCCTTTAGGTATCCCTGGTTTATCATCCTAACGACTTCTTGTCGCAGACCTATGCAGTCTTCGGTCATGTGTCCTCGTTCTTGGTGGAATTCACACAAAATATTTGATTTTCTTATGGCAGGGTCCGATTTCATTTCACCTTGGTGCCGAGCTTTTCCACTACATACACAATCTCTGAAGGAGAAACATAAAAGTTATGTGATGAAAGTAAAGTGGGCGTACCTCGTTCATTTCTGAGCGGGACGAGATGGCGTTGTAGTGCGTGTGCATGACGAGGGGCGGAAGAAGAGACCTCATATAAGGCTTATGTCGTTCTTTATTAGGGAGAGGGGGAGTTCTCAACGTCCCTCGTGTCGTCGATATCTCCTTGTGTCTGGGCGTATGGCTGTTAGTCGTCGGGTTGGTCCATTGAGGTTCTCTTCGTTTTCTCGTACCTCGGCGCAGTAGGCGTTATGGATCTCATCCCAAGTTGTGAGGGGATAATTCATGAGCCGGCTTAGCAATTTCTTGGTTGCTCTGGAGCCGTCCCTGCTGAGTCCGTTCTGAAAGGCTGCCACCGCCATGTCCTCCGATACGTTTGGTAGGCTCATCCTTATATAGAAGGAAGGCCCCTCGTCAGAATATCACTTTATTCTAGAACTATTGTCGTTCCAAAAATATAAATGGGCGGAGGGGGGAACGGAACGCTCGTACGAGCGAGTTTGTCAGTGTGCCTTTATTGTTAGGGATGTACTCCTTTCCGTCGTATGGGCGTGAAGGAGGTATATATTGACTTTAGTGGCCGTGGAGGGAGGCATGCTCGACTTACATCAATCGTTTCCAATTCGACCCCATACAAATACGTATACAGGCCTTACCCCTAACCGAAAGGGCAGAGAGGCTGTTTCCAATCGATCATCGGCTCAAGAGAGAAACAAAAGAGCACATCGCAATTCAAAACTTAAAAATAGAAAAGATATTTAAGTGACAGAAACAAAACAAAAAAACAAAAAACAAAGTATGAAAAGACCGATAAAACTCCAACTTAACATCTCCAATAGTCCAAAGGGGAAAAATTAAAACGTAATGACTATCGTCCAGCATAGTAAAAGGAGAAAATATTGGCAGTTCAACAACCTGCTGCGTAAATGCTTACCTCAATGCTTACCTCAGATTCAGTTCTCCAAGCATGCCAAGTTTTTTAACTCACTCCATAGGGTTATGTAAAATTCGGGAACCATGTATAGTTAAAAGACCTTCCTAGCGTATTTTTCTGCCTTTGAGAAAACTTTTAAGAATTTATTTCACAAATGAAGCAATGTTGTCGACTTTACATAAATAAAGTGCATCTAACAAAGCAGTTCAAAGATGTATACGTACATTAATAAACTCTTTCATCCTATTAGCACACTTGAATCTCACAGCTAGCATTTCGAAAGAATATCTGGCTCCAATTTAGCATGCATGTTCTGTTTGATTCATTAAGTTTAATAAGTAGAATAACCTATAATTGACTCCCACTTTAAAGGAGAAGATGAGATTTTAATCCTATAGTTAGCCCATAAAATCTTTCATAGTAAGTCGTGTTAAAGAGCTCAAATTCCTAAATGTATATAGTCAAAAGAAAAAATGACGAACTGCCTATCAAAAATCATCGATTGTGGCCCCTATGACTAAATTGACCCAGAAGGTTGCCCCATTTCAGTAGATAGAGTAGTGTGAGGCGAGCTTTTAGAAGCTCAAGATAGCTTTAACTACAGCCCCAATCTTGAGGATGCCTACCGGTTTGGGGTCTTATACTGGCTATTGTGACGCCTTCAGAGTTATCCTTTGAGCAATGTTGATGCAGGACGGTAGGGTGATTTCCTACGCATCCAGACAATACATGAAAATAATTACCCTATCCACGAACTTGAGCTATCTGCTATTATTCATGCCTTGATGATCTGGCATCATTATTTGTACGGTGTGCCTTGTGAGATCTATATTGACCAGCAGAGCTTGCAGCACTTACTCAAGAAAAAGGATCTAAATATGCGTCAGAGGAGGTGGTTAGAGTTTTTGAAGGATTATGACATTAATATTGTGTATCACCGTGGTAAGGCCCATATGTTGTGTACGCCTTGAGTCACCGGGCGGAGAGTTCAGGTAGTTTGTCATATTTACCAGCTTCAGAGAGGCCTATAGCGATGGATGTTCAGGCATTAGCCCGCCAGTTTATGAGATTGGATCCTTCAGAGCCCAGTCGGGTTCTAGCTTGTATGGTTTCCCAGTCTTCCTTATTTGATCATATCGGGGAGTAGCAGTATGAAGACCCTCATTTGCTTTTCTTTAAGGACAAGGTTTAGTGGGGAGATGCCAGAGATGTGACTATCGGGGATGATGGGGTATTAAGGATGTAGGGCCGGATTTGTGTGCCCAATGTTGATGGTCTTTGAGAGTTGATTCTAAAGAGGCCCATAGTTTGCGGTATTCTATCCATCTGGGTGCCGCGAAGATGTATCAGGACTTGAGGCAGCACTATTGGTAGAGATGGATAAAGAAAGATATAGTTGGCTATGTGTGTAGATGCCTCAACTGCCAGCAGGTAAGTATAAGCACTAACGCCCGGGTGGGTTGCTTCACCAGATAGAGATTCTATAGTGGAAATGCGAGCGAATCACCATAGATTTTGTATCTGAACTCCCACGGATGTTGAAGAAGTTTGATTCCATTTAGTTCATTATGGATCGGCTGACCAAGTCTGCACATTTCATTCCTGTGTGTACAACTTATTCATCGGAGCGGTAGGCGAAGATTTATATCCGATTGATTATCCATCTACATGATATTCCGGTTTCTATTATTTTAGAAAGAGGTACTCTGTTTACATCCCGGTTCTAGGAGCCGTGCAGTAGGAGTTAAGCATTTGGGTGGAGTTAAGCACAACATTTTACCCCCAGATGGACGGACAGTCCGCGTGAACTATTCAAATTCTTGAGGATATGCTTTGTGCGTGTGTGATTGCGTTTGGAGTGTCCTGGGATCATTCTTGCCATTGGAGGAGTTTGCAATAACAACAGTTATTCGTCCAGCATTCAGATGGCACCGTATGATGCTTTATATGGTAGGAGGTGTAGATCTCCGGTGGGTTGGCTTAAGCCGGGTGAGGCCAGGCGATTAGGCACAGAATTCGTTCTGGACACATTGGAGAAGGTTAAGATGATTCAGGATAGACTCCATACAGCCCAGTCCAGACAGAAGAACTACGCAAACGGGAAGTTCTGCGATGTTTCATATATGATTAGTGAGCGGGTTTTGCTTCGGGTTTCGCCAATGAAAGGCGTCATGAGGTTTTGGAAGAAAGGAAAGTTGAGTCCGAGGTTTATTGGCCCTTTTGAGATCTTGAGGCGAGTTGGGGAGGTTTCCTATGAGCTTGCGTTACCTCCCAGATTGGCCGAAGTACATCCGATATTTCATATTTTGATGCTCCGGAGGTACCATACTGACCAGTCGCATGTGTTGGATTTCAGTTCAGTCCAGTTGGAGAAGGATCTATCCTATGTTGAGGAGCCAGTGGCTATATTGGACAAGTAGGTCAGAAAGTTGAGGTCAATAAACATAGCTTCAATAAAGGTTGGCGGGGTCAACTGGCCGATGAGGCAACATGAGCAGGATATGCGTAGAAACTACCCTCATCTTTTCACTACATAAGGTATGTTCTCTATGCTCATTCAAGGACGAACGAATGTTTAAGTGTAGGAGGATGTGATGACCCAGCCTGTCATCTTAAGAATTTACGCCCCGATCCCCTATTAACTGCTTCTCCTAAGTTCATTTATGCTATTTTGGTTGGCGGGGACGTTCGGTGTTGAGTTTCGAAGAGTTTTGGGACACTTTGTCCCTAAATGAGAGCGTAAGTGTTGAAAAATAGTCCATAGTCGAAACAGTGTGAAGAGGACCTCATAATGGAAATTCGATGGTTCTGTTAGATTCGTTAGATCATTTCTGGGTTGGGAGCATGTTCGGAATGTATTTTGGAAGTCCGTAGCTCATTTTGTCTTGAAATGCCGAAGTGTGGATTTTTAATGTTTCCGGTCCGATAGTGAGTTTTTGATTCGAGGGCCTGATTGAAATTTCGTAAGTTGGAGTAGCTCCGTCATGTCATTTGGGATTTGCGTACAAAATTTCAGGTCATTCGGACGTGTTTTGGTTAGGTTTTTTATTGAAAGTGTATTTTGATAAAATCTAAAGTTCTTAGGCTCAAATCCTTATTTATTTCGAGTTTCCAGCATTGTTTTAGGTGGTTTAAGGATTGGTACAAGCTTGAATGGTGTTATGGGTTATGTCTGTTGGTTTGGTTGAAGTTCCGGGGGCCTCAGGTGTGTTTCGGATGCGCAACAGAGAATTTTGGAGTTTGAAAATATTGCAAAAATCTTCAGTAGTTGGAGGTTCCATATCTTTCTTCGTGTTCACATTCGCGGTCTCATCCTCGCGTTCGAGTAGCTTTGATCTTCTTCCTCTTCGCTTTTGCGTCCTCCTCTACGCATTTTTGTAGACTAATTCTGGAGGAGGACCAGCTTCCTCATCGCGTTCACATTTATGCATTTGCGTTCGTGTAGCTTCATGTTTTCCTCAACTGCATCCGTGTCAATGCCATCGCGCTCGGATAGGTTTATTGGACTCTGAAGCCTTAGCTCATTTTTACTCAATGTGTTCGCATTACAGAGTTGCGTTCGCATAGTTTCCTTAGCCCAGCATTCGCGTTCCCATCCTTTGTCTCGTGATTGTGAAGGGTATTTTTGGAAGCTTCAATTTTTCTTCTTCGCGAACGCGACCTTATTTCCGTGTTCGCGATGCATAACGGACCTGGGCAGTTATAAACTTTTCAAAAATGAGGGTTCGCTATTTTTTAACAAAACTCAAGCTAGAGAGCTCGGATTTGGGAGAAATTTTGAGGGGTTTTCAAGAGCAGTGATTGGGTAACTATTCTCTACCTCCTTATGCTTAAAACCCATTAATCTAATCACAAATTCATCTTTAATATTCCTATTTTTGAATGAAAAATTAGTAAAACTTCATTGACCAAACTATTGAGTTTTGAGTGGTTGTATGACCTCCGATTTGGGATTTTTTTATATGGTTGGACTCGTGAGAGCACGAGAGTTCTGAAAATATAAAAATTATCCAATTATGAGATGTTGGTTTGAAGGGTATTTTGGTCATTTTACCTAAATTCAAGTCGTAGCTTGAATTAAATAGTGAAACCAGTTGTTTGCAATGTTATTTATGATGTGTAATTGAATTGAATAGATTTGGGCCATTTGGAGTCGGATACTCATGGCAAAGGTGTGGTTTCTGGTTGATTTTTGTACTGGTTAGAGGTACGTGGCTTGTCTAACCTTGCATGGGGGACCTTTCCCCTTAGGATTTGTTATTTAGTATTTTGAGTGCCTTGTACGCGAGATGACGAGTGCGTGCTTGAGCCAGTTGTTGAAAAATCTGATTTTTACTTAAGATATCGAGATTGAGTTTCTTTCATATTTGCTTTATTTTACTTGCAATTATAACATGTGCTAGATTAGGAAAGCATGTTTAGTTGATTTAACTTGCCTAATTGCTTAAGTTTCCTTAACTGTACTACGTGAAGCATGTTAGGCCAGTACTTCATGTTGCTTGTCTCTTGGTACTTCATTCCAGTATATGTTCTAGTTGTGATTGCGCATTTATATTGGTACTACAAAAGTGGGATTCCGCTAGTACCCCCCTTGTTTGTTTACTTTCGAACTACGGCTTCGATTCCCAGTAGATCCCCTTACACTTTTACTTTGGGACTATAGATTAGATTCCCGATAGATTCCCCTGCACTTTTACTTTATGACTGTGGGTTAGATTCCCGATAGATCCCCCTGCATATTGATGGTTGGACTACAGGACGGTATCCTGGGAGATCCTTCGGATTTACATATGTGATGAACTACGTGACGGTATCCCAGAAGATCCACTGGACAATTGAGAAAAGGACTATCGGGATGATATCCTGGGAGATCCTCATCGTTACCATTGATATTGGGTTGTAATTATTCTATGGTTGCTCCATTCTTGCGTATTTGATATTGTTTTGTTTAGCTTGTTTTATTCCATTGATGTACTTATTATTACTGCCACTTCTTTCATATTGTTATTTTATTATTATATTTTACATCAATAGGGTCCTGACCTTCCTCGTCACTCCCCAACCGAGGTTAGGCTTGGCACTTACTAAGTACCGATGTGGTGTACTCATGCCCCTTCTTCACATGTTTTTTATGTGCAGATCTACGTTCCTCTACCCAAGCGTACTATCATTAAGGCAGGGAAATCTAGCAGAGACTTTGAGGTATATCTGTAGCGTCCGCAGACTGAAGAGTCTCTAATGATAGGTGGTAATAGGTTTATTAGACTATAAATAGGCCATAAAGAATCATATATTTGTATAGCTTTTACGGTAAATATTGATAACAAAATGCTCTGATTAGTGATTTTCATGCTTTGCAGGCTATATCCAATAAAAGAAGTTTGTGAAGTACTTTGCGATCGTGTAGTGTATTAGCCAGGGGTCTCAGGTTCTTTAGTTGTTTAATGCGATCACGGACATGGGTATGCGATCGCGTAGTGTTGTTTGATAAAGAAATGCGATCGCAGCGGGTTGAGTGCGATCGTATAAGTCAATTTTTGAGAGGCTGAAAGTTTGTCTATGCGATCCCAGTGAAGGTGATGCGATCGCATAGTGTTAATTAAATGTCGGACAGATCAGTTATATTACATTTCATCCGCGAGGGTTTCATAATTCCACCATTATTGGGCAAGTTTTGAAGCTAGGGGATGAGGGATTAAGAGATTTCCACCTAGATTTCGGTTGGAGGTAAGTTTTATGGTCTAATTACGTAATTTTATCCTAGAATCTTCATCTATATCACTGAAAATTGGAGCAATTAAGGTGTAAATTGGGGTTTTGCTTGAAGCCTAAGAAAAATAGAAAATTGATGATTTGAAGGGGCAAATGAACTCCAATTTTGATAAATCTTATATGTATGGACTCATGGCGAGACGAGGATTCTGAAAATGTGGATTTCATAATGTTTTTGAGAAGCGGGCCCGGGGCTCAGGTTTTGGCAACTTCGTGTCTTTGGGTGTAATTCGAGTTATTTCGATTGGGTTGTGTTCCTTTAGCCTATTTTGATGTATTCCTATTGGTTTTGATCAAATTCTACGCTCGTGGAGGTTGATTCTCGTGGCAAGGGCATTGCGGACTAGTGTTTGAGCTGGTTCGAGGTGAGTAATGGGTATGGATGATGACCTGAGGGTTTGAAGCCTCGGTATATCACTATGTGATGCTGTATTAAGGTGAGACACGTACTCTACTATGAGTGCGGGGTCGATTGTGTTTAGGGACTATGGCTTAGTCCAACTGTGTAGTATTATACTGTGTTATTGGCTATAAATGAGCTGGTAAACCTCCTACTTGGATGGTTGTGGTTATATTTGGGGTTGCGAGCCAGTTATTTGGATCCCATGAGGATCGTTATCATTACTTCTATGATTATAGCATGTTATCCTGATATCAGTCCTGAGCTAAACACTATCTAAAATGATTTTTTCCAAACTTTGGTATTTCTGAACACTTGTTTCTACTACTACTGTTAAAAAGGATTTCAAAATGGTAATTTACTGTGCCTGTGAAGCTTGCATTGCGTGCAGCTGGACTGGTAGTGGATCGGGCTGCGCGCTGCAGCATATCACTGATATTGTGCTTGGGCTGTAGGAGCCCCTCTAGAGTCTGAACCCCCACAGTGAGCACGGGTACCCAAATGGATCAGGCTATGTGCCGTAGCGGTCATGTTCATACATCTGCATTGCATTTAGACATATCTGATATACTGTCTTAAGTGTCATTGCTTTATTTGTTATTTATACTGCTAAAAGGGATAAGAGAGAGTTATTACATAGCTTTACTTAGTGGTTTATTAGGTATTTTTACCTTCGATGTCTTTATCCGTGCTTATTACCACTAAGTTGGAAGTAGTCACACTACTCCCTGCACTTGTGTGCAGATCCAGGTACTTCACAGCTAGGTTGACTTCCCAACTGCTCCAGAGCAATTCACGAAGTGTCGAGGTAGCTGCTTGGCATCCCTAGGACCCGACCTTTCATGTTATCTTTTCTTTATTTTCCGCATGTTGTCTTACACTTATGTATTCAGTTCTATTATTACTCCAGACTCGTGACCCTGGATTTTATGGGGAGACTTGTGTTGTTTCGGGATATTTTTCACAGTTATGCTTGACTTTTGTACTATTCTTATCTCTGTTAATGCTTTAAAGGTAAATTAGGAGCTGGTAGCTCAATATTTTGAATGGTTGGTCAGGTTGGCCTAGCAATGTGTTGGGCGCCATCACGATCGGGTTTTGGGGTCGTGACAAGTTGGTATCAGAGCCTAGGTTAGTAGGCCTCATGAGTCTTGAGCCGATTAATAGTGTCTCGCGGATCGATATGGAGACGTCTGTATTGATCCTCGGGAGGCTGAAGACCTTTTAGGAAACATTTCATATTTCTTGAAATTTATCGTGCGGTTTTGTTGTTCCGAGAACTGAACTTTTGTATTCTATTCTCTCGTAGATGGCGAGGACTCGTGCTACAGGACGAGGTGGACGACCACCATTGCCACCAGCTAGAGGTCGTGGTCGCAGCCATTTTCATGGTCGTGGTAGAGTGGCAGGGGCAGTGCCAGTAGACCCACCTGTTGCCCCTATTCAGGATCAACCCCCAGTGGCTGAGACTTCAGCAGCACTCGCTCATGCACTAGTGGTGCCAATTGTTATTCTTGGCCTTCAGGAGGCATTGGCCCAGATATTAATTATTTGCGCTGGTTAGCTCAGGTAGTTTCAGCTACTGCTGCAGTAGCGACATCTCAGACCATGGGTGGTCATCAAACCCCCGCAGCTCGTACACCAGAGAAGGTTGTGTAGGGACTTCAGACGCTAGAGGCAGTCCCAGCTCAGGTAGTTGCACCGGTTGTTCCAGTTGCGCCAGCCCCAGGGTATGTTGTTTCGGTGATGCTTGACGATGAGCAGCGTCGATTAGAGAGATTTGGCAGGACTTCAGCCGCCTACATTCAGTGGTACTGAGGGCGAGGATGCCCAGGAATTCTTAGACAAGTGTCAGAGAATGTTGCGTACAGCAGGGATTCTTGGGTCCAGTGGTGTTTCTTGTACTACATTCCAATTTTTAGGACCAGCATTCATATAGTGGGAGGAGTTCGAGAGGCGTAGGCCAGCAGGGGCCGCACCCCTTACTTGGCAGCAGTTTTCCACTCTCTTTTTTAGAGAAGTGTGTGCCACAGTCCTGCAGAGAGGATCAATGTCGCCAGTTTGAGTGGCTAGTGCAGGGTGATATGTCAGTGACTCAGTACGGGTTGAGGTATACTCAGTTGGCTGGGCATTCTATTTGGATGATCCCGATAGATTGGGAGAGGATCAGGAGGTTCATTGATGGCCTCAACTATTCAATTCGTATCTTGATAACCAGGGATAGAGTAGTGGCAGCATCTTTTGAGGAGGTTGTGGGTTTGGCACTCCAGATAGAGGCAGATCGTCGCTGTGAGCGAGAGGAGAGGGAGGCCAAGAGGCCTCAAGGTTTGGGAAATTATAGTGGTATGCATAGGTCGTTCATCTAGACCTCCTCAGTCAGGTCGGCCAGAGCATAGTGGAGCTTCATCCGGCCATTGCCGTCAGAGTTTTCAGCAGGGCCAGTCTTCACTCAGCGCCCTCCCAGCTCAGAGTTCAGCACCTTCTTCTTCAGCCTAGGGTTCATTTGCGGCGAGGGGTTCCCTTCAGTCCCCTTCTCCAGCGCCAGGAAGTTGTTTTGAGTGTGGCGAGTTTGGCCACATTAGGAGGCAATGTCCTCGACTTCGCAAGGGTAGGTCTCAGCAGAGAGATCAACCCTCATTTTTAGCTCCATCTACTTCATCATCATCCCAAGCTAGTAGGGGTGGAGGTCAGTCTTCTAGAGGTCTCCCCAGGAGTGAGGAGCGATCGACTGGTGGTCAGGCACATTTCTATGCACTTTATGATAGGAGAGATATTGTTGCTTCATATGCAGTGATTACAGGTATCATTTTAGTTTGTCACAGAGATGCTTGTATTTTGTTTGATCCCGGGTCTACATATTCGTACGTGTCTTCTTATTTTGCACATCATTTAAGTGCGACCCGTAGTAGTCTTGCCTTGCCTGTTCATGTATCCACCCTGATGGGTGATACAAATATTGTGGATCATGTCTATCGATCATGTATTGTTTCTATTGGGGGTCTGGAGACCCGAGTGGATTTGCTATTGTTAGGTATGTTGGATTTCGATGTGATTTTGGGCATGGACTGGCTATTGCCATGCCATGCTATTTTGGACTGTCATACCAAGATAGTTACATTGGCTATTCCTTGTATTCCTCAGATTGAGTGGTGGGGTTCGACTAGTTATGTCCCTAGCCGAGTGATTTCATTCTTAAAGTCTCGGAGAATGGCTAAAAAGGGTGTTTATCGTATTTAGCATTTGTGAGGGATGTGGAAGATGAGACTCCTAGTATTAATTCTGTGCCTGTTATGAGGGACTTCCCGGATGTGTTCCCGTCAGACTTGTTGGCCATGCTGCCGGATAAGGATATCGATTTTGGTTTTGATTTGGTACCGGGCACTCAGCCCATTTCTATTCCTCCTTATTGTATGGCACCAGCTCAGTTGAAGGAATTGAAATAACAGCTTCATGAGCTTTTGGATAGAGGATTCATTCGCCCTAGTGTGTCATCGTGGGGTGCACCAGTGTTGTTTGTTAAGAAGAAAGATGGCTCAATGAGAATGTGCATTGATTATAGATAGCTGAACAAGGTAACAGTGAAGAACAAGTATCCTCTACCGCGCATTGCTGATTTATTTGATTCGCTCCAGAGAGCGAGGCTATTCTCGAAGATTGATCTTCGTTCAGGCTATCATCAGTTGAAGATTAGAGATTCTGATATTATGAAGACAGCCTTCAGGACGAGATACGGGCACTATGAGTTTCTGGTGATGTCTTTTGGGCTGACCAATGCCCCAGCCACGTTCATACACTTGATGAACAGTGTGTTTCGGCCATATCTAGATTCTTTTATGATCGTGTTCATTAATGACATTCTGGTATACTCTCTTAGTCAGGAGGAGCATGCTCAGCATCTGAGAGTTGTGTTGCAGAGGTTGAGGGAGGAGAAATTGTATGCGAAGTTCTCCAAGTGCGAGTTTTGGCTCGAGTCTGTAGCTTTTCTTGGTCATGTGGTTTCTCGTGATGGTATTCAAGTCGACCCGAAGAATATAGAGATGGTGTAGAGTTAGCCTAGACCGTCCTCAGCTACGGAGATCCGGAGTTTCCATGATTTGGCGGGGTATTATCACCGAATTTGTTTAGGGATTTTCATTCATTGCTTCTTCTTTGACCAGATTGACGCAGAAGGGTGCACCATTCGTGTGGTCGGATGAGTGCGAGGAGAGCTTTTATAAGCTCAAGACAGCTTTGACCACAGCTCCAGTGTTAGTCTTTCCATCAGCTTCAGGTTCATATACCATATATTTTGCTGCCTCGAGAGTAGGGATAGGTTTTGTATTGATGCAGGAGGGTAGAGTTATTACTTATGCTTCTCGTCAATTGAAGCCTCATGAGAAGACCTACCATGTTCATGATTTGGAGTTAGCTGCCATAGTTCATGCCTTGAATATTTGGAGGCACTATCTGTACGGCATGCCCTGTGAGGTGTATACTGATCATCGTAGTCTCCAGCATTTGTTCAAATAAAAGGATCTTATTTTGAGGCAGCGGAGGTGGCTTGAGTTGCTCAAGGATTATGACATTACTATTCTATATCATCCGGGGAAGGCCAATATAGTGGTTGATGCTTTGAGCCGAAAGGCGGTTAGTATGGGCAGCTTGGCGTATATTCCGGTTGGGGAGAGACCATTTGCATATGATGTTTAGGCGTTGGCCAATCGGCTAGTGAGGTTGGATATTTCAGAGCCCAAGAGAGTGTTGGCTTGCATTGTTTCTCGGTCTTCCTTATATGATCGCATTCATGAGCGCCAGTATGATGATCCACACTTGCTTGTCCTTAAGGACAGAGTTCAGCATGATGATGCCAGAGATGTCACTATTGATGGTGATGGTGTGTTGAGGATGCAGGGCCGGATATGCGTGCCCAATGTTGATGGCCTTCGTGAGTTGATATTGGAGGAGTCCTATAGCTCGAGGTATTCTATCTATCCAGGTGTCGCGAAGATGTATCAGGATTTGAGACAGCATTACTGGTGGAGAAGGATGAAGAAGGATATTGTGAGTCATGTAGCATGGTGCCTCAACTGTCAGCAGGTCAAGTACGAGCATCAGAGGCCCGGTGGCGTCTTTCAGTGTATTGATATTCCCGAGTGGAAGTGGGAAAGGATCACAATGGACTTTGTTAGTGGACTCCCTCAGACAACGAGGAAGTTTGATTCAACTTGGGTGATTGTGGATAGGCTGACCAAGTCAGCTCACTTCATTCCTATGTGTATTACATACTCCTTGGAGCGGTTAGCAGAGATATTCATTCTTGAGATTGTGAGATTGCATGACGTTCTAGTTTCTATCATATCAGACAGAGGTACTCATTTTACTTCGCAGTTTTGGAGGACATTTCATCGTGAGTTGGGCTCACAGGTTGAGTTGAGTACTGCATTTCATCCTCAGACGGACGGACAAGTCCGAGCGTACCATTCAGATCTTGGAGGATATGTTGCATGCTTGTGTTATTGATTTCGGTGGTTCATGGGCTAATTATTTGCCTCTTGCAGAGTTTGCTTATAACAATAGCTACCAATCCAGTATTCAGATGGCACCGTATGAGGCTTTATATGAGAGACGGTGTAGATCTCTAGTTGGTTGGTTTGAGCTTGGTGAGGCTAAGTTGTTGGGGACAGAGTTGGTCCAGGATGCTTTGGACAAGGTGAAGGTGATTCAGGAGAGACTTCGCATAGCCCAGTCGCGCCAGAAGAGTTATGCGGACCAAAAGGCCCGAGATATGTCTTTTTCAGTGGGTGAGAATGTCTTACTGAAAGTTTCGCCTATGAAAGGCGTCATGAGATTTGGGAAGAAAGGAAAGCTCAGTTCGAGATTCATTGGCCCTTTTCAGATTCTCAAGAGGATTGGAGAGGTGGCCTATATGCTTGCTTGGCCACCCAGTCTATCGGGAGTTCATCCGGTGTTACACGTGTATATGCTCCGGAAGTATGTTGGCGAACCATCGCATGTGTTGGATTTCAGTACAGTTCAGCTTGATAATGACTTGACCTATGATGTGGAGCCTATAGCTATATTGGGTCGTCAGGTGCGGAGATTGAGGTCCAAGTATATTGCATCAGTGAAGGTTCAGTGGAGAGGTCGGCTCGTGGAGGAAGCCACTTGGGAGATCGAGCAGGAGATGCGGAGCAGATATCCTCACTTATTTGAGTCTCCAGGTATGTTTCTTGACCCGCTCGAGGACGGGCATTTGCTTAAGTTGGGGAGAATGTGACCACCCGGCCCGTTGTCTCGAGATTTACCACCTCGTTATCCCCTCATTATGGTGTTTCATGTTTCTATATATGTATTAGAGTCTATCGGGTGAATTTGGATGATTCTGGTAGAAAATAAGGCATATAGCCTTTTAGAATAAAACTTATTTTTGAAAAGTCAACCTAAAGTTGACTATTTGGTTAGAGGGCTCGGATATAGATTCCGGTGATTTGGTTAGCTTCGGGAGGTTAATTGTGACTTAGAGGAGCGATCGGAATTGAATTTGGAGGTCCGGTGTAGAAATAGGCTTGAATTGGCTAAGTTGGAATTTTGGCAAAATTCGGTCGATAGGTGAGATTTTGATCCGGGAGTCAGAATGATATTCCGACAGTTGCAGTATCTTTATTAGGTGATTTTGGATATGTCTGCAAATTTTCAGGTCATTTGGACATCATTTGGCCGGGTTTTTTATGGAATAAAGGTTTCGGAAGTTTTGGTTGAAACTTAGGCTTGAACCCGCCTTGATTTGATGATTTTTGTGTTTAATGATGTGTTTTTATGATTAGAACAAGTTCGTCTTGTGATTTGGAGTAGCTTGACTATTTTGGTTGAGGTCCCGGGGGCCTCGGGGGTGATTCCGGGGGTCAAACGGACCATTTTGAGTTGAAGAACATAGCTGAATTGTTGTCATAAATGTTGCAGACGTTTGCTCTGTGCATCGCAAGGGTTGTGATGCGATCGCATAGAAGGTTTGGAGAAGGCTCAGTATTTGTTCAATGCGATCGCGGTCTGGGAGTTGCGATCGCATAGTTGATGAGTTTAGTGCTCTGCGATCGCAGAATGAGCTATGCGATCGCGTAGTGTATTGGCCAGGGGTCCCAAGCTCTTTAGTTGTTCAATGCGATCGCGGACATGGGTATGCGATCGCGGACATGGGTATGCAATTGCGTAGTGTTGTTTGATGAAGTAATGCGATCTCTGGGGGTTGAGTGCGATCGCATAAGTGAATTTTTGAGAGGCTGAAAGTTTGTTCTATACGATCGCAGTGAAGGTGATGCGATCGCATAGTGTTAAGTAAATGTCGGACATATCAGTTATATTACATTTCATCCTCGAGGGTTTCATAATTCCACCATTGTTGGGCAAGTTTTGAAGCTAGGAGATGAGGGATTAAGAGATTTCCACCTAGATTTCGATTGGAGGCAAGTTTTATGGTCTAAATACGTGATTTTATCCTAGAATCTTCATCTATATCACTGAAAATTGGAGGAATTAAGGTGTAAATTGGGATTTTGCTTGAAGCGTAAGAAAAATAGAAAATTAATGATTTGAAGGGGAAAATGAACTCTGATTTTGATAAATCTTATATGTACAAACTCTTGGCGAGACGAGGATTCTGAAAATGTGGATTTCATAATTTTTTAGAAGCGGGCCTGGGGCTCGGGTTTTGGCAACTTCGTGTTTTTGGGTGTAATTTGAGTTATTTCGATTGGGTTATGTTCCTTTAGCCTATTTTGATGTATTCCTATTGGTTTTGATCATATTTTGCACCCGTGGAGGTTGATTCTCGTGGCTAGGGCATTGCAGACTAGTGTTTGAGCCGGTTCGAGGTAAGTAATGAGTATGGATGATGACCTGAGGGTTTGAAACCCCACTATATCACTATGTGACATTGTATTGAGGCGAGACACGTACTCTACTATGAGTGTGGGGTCGATTGTGATTGGGGACTATGGCTTAGTCCGACTGTGTAGTATTATACTATGTTATTGGCTATAAATGAGCTGGTAAACCTCCTACTTGGATGGTTGTGGTTATATTTGGGGCTGCGAGCCAGTTATTTGGATCCCGCTAGGATCGTTAACATTGCTTCTATGATTATAGCATGTTATCCTGATATCAGTCCTGAGCTAGACACTGTCTAAATAATTTTTTTCCAAACTCTAGTATTTATGAACACTTGTTTCTACTACTACTATTAAAAAGGATTTCAAAATGGTAATTTACTGTGCCCGTGAGGCTTGCATTGCATGTAGATGGACTAGAAGTGGATCGGGTTGCGCGCTGCAGCATATCACTGATATTGGGCTTGGGTTGTAGGAGCCCCTCCGGAGTCTGAACCCCCACAGTGAGCGCGGGTACCCAAATGGATCGGGCTATGCGCCGTAGCGGTCATGTTCATGCATTTGCATTGCATTTAGACATATCTGCTGTACTGTCTTAGTTGTCATTGCTTTATCTGTTATTTATACTACTGAAAAGGATAAAAAGAGTTATTACATAGCTTTGCTTAGTGGTTTATTGGGTATTTTTACCTTCAATGTCTTTATTCGTGCTTATAACCACTGAGTTGGAAGTACTCACACTACTCCATGCACGTTGTGTGCAGATCCAGGTACTTTACAGCAGGGTTGACTTCCGAGCTGCTCCAGAGCATTTCACGGATTGTGGAGGTAGCTGCTTGGCGTCCGCAAGACCCGACCTTCCATGTTATCTTTTCTTGATTTTCCGCATGTTGTCTTACACTTATGTATTCAGTTCTATTATGACACTCTGGTAAAGGCTCTTGACTCGTGACCCCGAATTTTGTGGGGAGACTTGTGTTGTTTCGGGATATTTTTCACAGTTATGCTAGACTTTTGTACTATTCTTCTCTTTGTTAATGCTTTAAAGGTAAATTGGGAGCTGGTAGCTCAATATTTTGAATGGTTGGTCAGGCTGGCCTAGCAATGTGCTGGGCGCCATAACGACCGGGTTTTGGGATCGTGACATTTACTTTATTGAATCTATTTCCAAAAATAAGTATATTTCTGTACTTAGACTCGACTTCTTACTTAATGTCTTTACCACTTCTTTTATGGCAATAATCGTGTTGTCACTAAATTGATTTCCTTTCTTATTTGAATCCGTTAAACAGTGATTTCTTAATTAAAAGGAATCACTTGTATAATTGATTCTGGCAGGTTGATTGTTTCCATATTTACAATAAGATTTTACTTATTACCTCTCCCTCACTCGTTTTCAAAAGGATATAAATACCCTGCACCCCTCTTCTTTAAAACACATGAACAAAAAAATAAAAACACTTGAGTTCAGAACACATACCTCACAAAAAACACTCTCTCTTTTCTTTGTTACTACTTGTGTTGATGTCTTACCTAGCCGAATAAAAGCCAAGTCTAGGCTATGGAAAGCTTGTTTACCTTTCTTTCTACATTTGCTTCTTTACTGGTATGTTCTAACTAGTTTTCCAGCATCAACAACAACATGTGTCTTTACTATTTCCTTCACTCTTGCCTCTTTGTTGCTTGTATTTAATCAAGTTCTTTTACTAAGCATGTTATAATTTGCCCCTTTCTATTCTGAATGCTTTCTTATGTATGAACTTTATCAGTCACTTATTATGACTTTTTAATCCTAAACACCCATATACCCTATGTGTTTGGTATTCTTTGGTTAGTTTTGGGCATGTCAACATTAGACATTGTTGTGCATGACCCAAACCTGACCCTGATGGGGTTATAACCTTCATATCCCCTCTATGTGTTGTGTTCTCTAACTAGTTTATGGGCATGCCATCACCCTATATTGATGTGCATACCCAAACCTCATCCCTGCCTAAGGACATATGCTTCTTTCAATGTATTCCAAAACCCCTAACCCCTTTGTATGAAAATGTTGATTCTCTCATTTACTACTACTATTTTCCCACCACCCATACCCCTCTCTATTTTCCACTAAGTTTTAAATCCCTATTCCTGCACTTCCACAATATTCTTAGACTTACGTTCTGCCCTTCTTGTGTGAGCATTGCCTTGGGACCCATGAGTTCCCTCTGAACTTGGACACATAAGGGCTGGCCCCTTCATACTGCACTCATCTCTATCTAGTTATGCAAACTTGGGTGTAAGCACTGCCCGGGGTCCTTAGAGACCTTTAGGGAACTCTAACACACCCAGATCTAACAAAGGTTTTGGAAACAAAAATGGCATTTTGAGGTGATATATTCTCTAACTCGGATAGGAAGTCAAGAATCAGGCTTCTTCTAGTTGTAAATTCTTTTTTACATTTTTCTGATGTAATTCATTATTGGATCTGTAATAACCTGTAATAAACATTCCGGGTTGGCTAGCGGAAAAGGGATGGGTAATTATGCATGCTCAGTTGGCTAGAAAACATGTCTATATGACTGGTTTTAAATTCTGCATGTTTAATTTTGCATTTAGACACCATGTCTATAGGACTTACTTTAAATTCTGCATTTAGACACCATGTCTATAGGACTTAATTTAAATTCTGCATGATCAACTTTACATTTTGACACCATGCCTATAAGATCTATCCTCTATTAAATTCTGCATGTTTGACTCTACATTTAGATAACCTACCTATAGGACTTGTTTAAAATTTTGCATGTTTGTTACCACACTTAGACACAATGATTTTTAAGATCTAAACAGCTACAAGCAGATATAATGTTCATAATGTTATAATCAGTATTTTCATAGAAATCATGCCTATAGGAATTCCCAAAAAAAATCCTACATGTTTCCATTTCACGTTCAACTGGATATCATGTCTATAGGGATTAAAATCAACAATACTAGATATCATGTCTATATGAACTAAAATCAGCAATACTAGATATCATGTCTATATGAATTAAAGTCAGCAACACTAGATATCATGTCTATAGGAATTAAAATCGGCAATAATGGACATCATCATCTGTGGAATCTGAAACTAGTTTAGCTTAAAATCAACCTAACTCATACTACTCTGAGCTAGTTTTTAAACAACCTAATCTCCTCTCATTGACACGATCTAGCAAGTTTTCCTATAAAATATCAAACCGCTCGTTTTTTTAAGTCCGTTACTGCTTTGCCACACTATGAATCAGTAATAAATACCATTGTTCATAAGATCTCACCTAAACTATTAGGCAAGTCGTAGGTAACTGCTACATCCAGCCGGTAGGCCTGATTTAGACTTCATCTGAGTTACGTAATAGATTGGTCTGCTTCAACAACTAAAACTCCCCTTGCCTTAGTATTTTATATATTCAGACCTCGATTTTTGTTTGAGTCATGCTATTTGGTTGCTTTGCTTGAGGAGGTATATATGAGGCTTCAATTGCTTACGTGCTTCCCTTTTTAAAGAGCAGTCCTATGTGTTTTGTATGTCACTTTAGCTTTTTCACCTTTGAAACTTCGAAGTCGGCTTAATATCCCTCCCTTTTAGGAATAGTAGTCCTAATTTCCTCCGGGACTTATAGGAATGGGACGGGTACTAGCATGCAATATTGGTTGAGACCAATCGGCGCTTTAGCACCTCAACGGGGTGAGAAGTGTAGATATGGATATGATGATCGGTGCGCTAATATCACATGTAGTCCCTCTTTTGAGGATTGATTACTAGGTATTGCATTGATGAGATCCATATTATAAATAAACCTAGGACCCCATCCCCTCTCTTTCTTTTCCTTTGAAGAATTATGACTTCTTTTCAAAATCAGCCTTTTTAATACTTGTTCTATTTTGCTTTTATCACCTTCATACATTTGTGTACTGAAATCCCTCTTATTTGAACCTTATTTGTTAACATGTTAATTGTACCAAATTCACAAGGAACTATCTGGCAGGAAACCACACTGGTGGATCCTGAGGGGTTACTAACACCTTCCTCTTAAGATAATTTCAAGCCCTTACCCTATCTCTAGTTATCAAACAAACTCAGAAGTGAACCTTGTAGGTGTCCTTAATACACCTTAAATCATTATGTGGCGATTCTTCAAATGAAAAACCCAGTTCCCAAAAGGAACGAGTTGTGCTATACCCCAAAATATCATAAATTTGATTTCCCGATGCAAAGAGGGAAAAAAGGGGCGCGATAGGTGGCCTCAGGTGAGTTTCAGATGCTTAATAGAATTGAATTTGGACTTAGGCAATTTTTGTTATTTCTGAACCTTCTATAACCGCACCTGCACATGTGGAACCATAGGTGTGGCATCGTAGAAACGAATTTATTATCGCAGAAGCAAAAAAGGGCCAAGGCTTCAGGAACCACGGGTGCGGCTGGGTGACCGCAAATGCGGAACGGTCGATGCAGCCCCAGCCCGAATAAGTGAATTTCGCACCTGTGATGCATTTTACGTAGGTGCATCCCCGCTAACCACAAATGCAGTAATTTTATGGTGTAAATACATGGATTAGAACTGATAACTCAAGGAATTAAAGGTCAAAAATGGTGGTTTAGGGATTGAACCTAATAGAGCTTAAATTAGGGATTTGATGGGTCAAATAAACTCCTATTCTTGTGGGTTTGATATGCATAGACTCGTGGCGAGATAAGGAATCCGTTGGTGTGAAAGTTTCTAAGTTTCAAGAAGTGGGCTCGAGGCTCGGGTTTTGCTATTTTCAGGAATTCTTGTTGTTTTTCGATTATTTTGATTGGATTTTGTTCCCTTGGCATATTATGACAAATTCATTGTGGTTTTGGTCAGATTCGACATGCGATGAGGTCGATTCGAGAGGCAAGGGCATAGCGAGTTAGACTTTTGGCCCGCTTGAGGTGAGTAATAGATGTAAATAATGTCCTAAGGGTTTGATACCCCAAAATTTTGTGTCGTAATGCTATATTGAGGCGACACACGTGCTCTATGACGAGTGAGGGGTCGTTTGTCATTAGGGATTGTGACTTGGTCCATCCCGAGTGATGTTTTTAATGTATTTCTTATTGAAATGTATTTGAGAATCATCCTACTTGGATTAAATTCTTATATTTAGGCTTCGTGCCAATTATTTGAATCCTTCGGGGATTGTTATCACTGTTTTCACATTATTTGGCATGTTATTTGATCTCAGTCCTAAGTTTTGAATATTGTTTTGCAAGTTCATCTATCTTTCTAAGATTTGAAAACTTAAACACTATTTTATCGACATTTTGAGGTGAGAACTATTATCTTAATATTGCCCGAGAGGATTAAGTAAATTTCTGGACTGAGCATGGAACGGGCTGCGCGCCGCAACGGTATATATTGATATTAAAGTCGAGAGCCTAATTGATGCCACAAGATGGCTTGATATTGCGCTTGAGATGTAGGAGCCTGTAACGATCCGGCCCGTCGTTACGGAAATTACCACCCCGTTACCTTGCATTTACATATCTTATGCTTTTATATCAGTATTAGAGTATATCGGGTGAGTTAGGAGTGATTTGGATTGAAAATGAAGCAAATAGCATGTATGAAGGAAGCTTGAATATGGGAAGTCAACCTAGAGTTGACTATCGAGTTAGAGTGCTCGGAACCGGATTCTGATGATTCGACTAGTTCCGGGGGATCATTTATGACTTAGGAGAACAATCGGAATTAAATTCGGAGGTCCGGTGTAGTTTTAAGCTTGAATTGGCGAATGTTGAATTTTGGCGAAAACCGGATGGTAGGTGATATTTTGATCCGGGGGTCGGAATGGAATTCCGACAATTTCTGTAGCTTCGTTATGTGATTTTGGATATGTCCGCAAATTTTCAGGTCATTCGGACATCGTTTGATCGGGTTTTGGATTGAATGTTAGTTTTGAAAGTTTTGAAGAAACTTAGGCTTGAATTCGTGTGTAAATGGTGATTTTGGTGTTTAGGATGATGTTTTTGTGATTGGAACAAGTCCGTATCATGTTTTGGAGTATATTGGTGGTTTTCGTTGGGGTCCCGGAGGCCTCGGGATGATTTCGGACCATCAACCGGGCATATGGGACTTGGCAAAATCTGTAGAAAACTGCAGGTTTCTGCCCAGTCATTTAGACCTTCACGTTCGCGTGGCATGGGTCGCATTCGTGAAGGCCAGGTGGGCTAAAGAATCGCGTTCGCGACAAAGGCGTCGCATTTGCGTAGGTCAGAGGGAGTTAAGCTACGCGTTCGAATGACTGGGAGTCGCGAACGCGTAGAAGGATAAGGGGAAGCGTCGCGTTCGCGTGGGGGTGTAAGTGTTCGCGTTGGGTTGGAATCAGGCGGCTGGGGAATGAACATCGCGGATGCGTGAAGTGATGTCGCGTTCGCGATGAAGCAACAGAACTAGGCATCGCGTTCGCGCAAGGAGCATCGCGAACGCGTAGGTATAAATGTTCTCGCAATGAATTTATATCATAGAACAGAGGGCTTACGGGTTTACACCTCCAAAACACAATTTTGAGCCCTAGAGAGAAGAAAACTCGAGGAAATCACTGAGAAATCATCGGGGATTCATCGGAGGTAAGATTCTTGACTCAAAAACATCATTTTATGGTAGAATTAACATCAATTTTCATGAAATTGGGTAGAAATCTTGAAGAATTGTGGCCTAGGTACTAAAAATGGGATTTTGAGTTTTGGAAGACCATTTGCACTCCGATTTTGATAAATTTTATATGCACGGACTCGTGGCGAGACGAGGATCACGTTGGTACTAATTTCGGAATTTTACGAGCAGTGGGCCCGGGGTCGGGTTTTACCAACTTAGTGTATTTATGTGACTTTCATGTAAATTGAAATGGGTTATGATTTTTTGACCCGTATTTGATATAATTATTGTGATTTGACTAGATTCTACGCACGAGACAGCGAATTTCAAAGGAAAAGGCATCGCGGACGAGTCTACGATCGGCTAGAGGTGAGTAGTTTGTGTATATGGTAGCCTGAGGGTTCGAAACCCCGGCTTAGCACATTGTGACGCTAGTAGGGCGTGGCTCGCACACTGTGGCAGGTGCGGGATTGATTGTGACTGGCGATTGAGACTTGGTCCATTCCGGATGTGAATAATATGCTATTAGTGTTGGAAATACATTGTATTTGATATGTTTGTGGGCGGTAAGCCTTGTTTGGGGCCTTGTGCCGACCTGTAGCGTCCTTAGAGGACAATATTTATGTGATAGCTATATTTGCTTAAATCACTGATCTCAGTCGTGGAAATTGAAATCACCTTTTTGATATGCTAAGTCACCGGCTTTTGCAAATTTAATAAAGTTAAAGTATTTTCATAAATTATGAACTAGAAACTGGAAATTAGAAAATGAACTGTTTTTGTGACTTATCTGATTTATGTGGACTGAGAATGGATCGGGCTGCACGCCGCAGTAGTTGATATGAGGATCGGGCTGCACACCGCAGCAGTATTGCGCTTGGGCTGTAGGAGCCCCTCCGGAGTCTGTACACACCCCCAGTGAGCGTCGTCGACGTTAAATGGATCGGGCTACACACCGTAGCGGTTATGTGTTTTGCATTGCATCTTTATTTGTTGAATTACTCTGTGGTAGCTGTATTGTGCTGTTGATGCTAGTTCGTAGGAGGAATCGAACTGTAGTTTAGCTTAATTATGTGGTATTCTGTGGATTTCTTATTTTCAGCTACTTGTATATATTTATTACTCACTGAGTACTTAGTACTCACCCCTACTCCCTGCACCTTTTGTGTGCAGACTCAGGTACTTAGGAGCAGTAGTCAGGCATTTCCAGCGTTTGAAGTGTCATATCGAGTTGTTGAGGTAGCCGCCTACGTTCGCAGAACCTAGCTTCTCCTCTCCTTTCCAATTGTTATTTGTATTTTGTAATCAGAATTGAGTATTTTCTATATAGTACTCTCTATTCCTAATGGATTTTGTTAGAGGCTCTAGACTTGTGACTCCGGATCTTTGGGAGTGTCAGTATTTTGTTCGTTATTATTATTATTGGAGTTCTTAAACTCATATATTCTTCTTGGGTTGTCCATTTGGGACTGGTATTCGATGAAATCAGCAAATGTTGGTCTGGCTGGCCTAGCTTGATTGTTGGGCGCCATCACGACCGGATTTGGGTCGTGACAAGTTGGTATCAGAGCCTAGGTTAATAGGACTCGCGAGTCATGAGCCGGTTTAGTAGGCTTTCGCGGATCGGTACGTAGACGTCCGTATCTATCCTCGGAGGGCTACAAAAACTTTAGGAAAAATCTCATTTTCTTGGATTCATTTCGTGCGATTTGTGTTATCATGAAATTAAATTTTTCCATATACTATTCTCTCGCAGATGGAGAGAACACGAGCTAACGGACGTGGCGGACGACCACCATTGGTACCCAGAGGCCGTGGTCGTGGTAGAGGTAGGGCAGCAGTACCAGCACCTGCTGACCCACCAGCTGACCAGACTCAGGTTAGATTCCTGCACCAGTGGCCCAGGTTCAGGACCAGATCCCAGCTGCAAATGCTCCGGCAACTCAGGTTCAGGCACCGGCAGTGCCTATTGTGATACCGGGTCTTCGAGAGACCTTGGCCCAGATCTTATCAGTATGCACAGGATTGGCTCAGGTCGTTGCAGCCTCTACAGCAGCGTCTTCTTCACAGGCAGGAAGAGGGAATCAGACCCCCGTGGCTCGCACACCCGAGCCAGTTCAGCCAGTTGCGCCCGTTGCACCAGCTCCTGATTATATGGTTCCAGTTATGCCCGACGATGAGCAACATCGTTTGGAGAGATTTCATAGGCTACAGCCTCTGACATTCAGTGGTGCTGAGGGCGAGGACGCCCAGGGTTTTCTTGACAGATGTCAGCGCATGCTTCGCACCGCGGGTATTCTAGAGTCCAGCGGTGTTTCATTCACCACTTTTCAGTTCACAGGTGCAGCATTTCAGTGGTAGGAGGATTTTGAGAGGCGTAGGCCCGCTGGGGCAGTGCCCCTCACTTGGCAGCAGTTCTCCACGGTATTTTTGGAGAAGTACGTGCCTCAGTCTCAGAGAGAGGAGCTGCGACGTCAGTTCGAGTGGTTGAAGCAGGGAGATATGACGGTTAATCGGTATGAGATGAGATTCACACAGTTGGCCCGTCATGCATTGTGGATGGTTCCTATAGACAGAGAGAGGATTCGGAGATTTATCGATGGTCTTATTTATCCCATCCGTATATTGATGACCAGGGAGAGAGTTTCGGCAGTTACCTTTGAGGAGGTGGTTGATGCTGTCCGTCACATTGAGACAGATCGCCACAAAGAGCGGGAGGAGAGAGAGGCTAAGAGGCCTCGTGGTACTGGCAGTTACAGTGGTGCTCCGTCTATGGGCCAATCTCAGCACAGTAGAGGTCGTTCTTTCAGATCTCATCAGTCTGGACGTGCAGAGTCCAGTGGGGTTTCATCAGATCGTGGTCGTCATGGCCATCAGGGTTATCAGGGTCATCGGGGTCAGCAGAGCCGTCAGCAGAGTCAGCCTGCACTGAGTGCTCTTCCAGCTCAGAGCTCTGCTCCTGCTTCCTCAGCACAGGGTTCATCGGTAGCGAGGGGTCCTCAGCAGCCCCTTCTTCCATCTTCAGGCCGTTGTTTTGAGTGCGGTGATTTGGGCCATATTAGGAGAGAGTGTCCTCAGTGGCTTCGTAAGCGGTCTCAGCAGAGGGATCAGCCTTCGTCTTCTACTCCTGTTTCGTCAGCGCCAGCATAGTCGGCTAGGACTGGTCGCCAGGTATCCAGAGGTCGCCCTAGGGGTGAGGATCGTACTGGTGGAGGCCAAGCTCGTTTCTATGCTCTTCCGGATAGGAAGGATGCTAGTGCTTCGGATGCGGTCATTTCAGGTATTATCTCAGTCTGCCACAGGGATGCTTCTGTCTTATTTGATCCCGGATCCACCTATTCTTATGTCTCTACTTATTTTGCACATCACTTGGGTATGACCCGTGGTATTCTTTCTTTGCCCGTACATGTGTCTACCCTAGTGGGGGATACTGTTGTTGTGGATTAGGTATACCGATCATGTCTTATTACTATTGGGGGTCTGGAGACCCGAGTTGATCTATTACTACTGGGCATGGTAGATTTCGATGTTATTCTAGGCATGGATTGGCTATCTCCTTACCATGCGATTATGGATTGTCATGCCAAGACAGTCACACTAGCTATTCCAGGTAATCCGAGGATCGAGTGGCGTGGCTTGACTGATTATGTGTCCGACAGGGTGATTTCTTATATAAAGGCCCAACGAATGATTGGCAAGGGTTGTTTATCTTATTTGGCCTTCATTAGAGATGTTGAGGCTGAGACACCCAGTCTTGATTCGGTCCCCATTGTGAGGGAGTTTCCGGATGTATTTCCAGCGGACCTGCCGGGCATGCCACCCGACAGAGATATTGATTTTGGTATTGACTTGGTGCCGGGCACTCAGCCCATTTCTATTCCTCCCTATCGCATGGCACCAGCGGAGTTAAAAGAATTGAAGGAACAACTTCAGGAACTCTTAAATAAGGGTTTCATTCGTCCGAGTGTGTCACCTTGGGGTGCACCGGTGTTGTTCGTGAAGAAGAAAGATGGCACAATGAGAATGTGCATTGATTACGGGCAGCTGAACAAGGTAACAGTGAAGAATAAGTACCCATTGCCTCGTATTGAGGACCTATTTGATCAGCTCCAAGGAGCTAGTGTATTTTCTAAGATTGATCTTCGATCGGGCTATCATCAGTTGAAGATCAGGGACTCAGATATTATGAAGACAGCGTTCAGGACGCGATATGGACACTACGAGTTCCTGGTGATGTCTTTCGGGCTGACTAATGCCCCAGCTGCATTCATGCACTTGATGAATAGTGTATTTCGGCCGTACCTTGATTCTTTTGTGATTGTGTTTATTGATGATATTCCGGTATATTCACGCAGTCAGGAGGAGCATGCACATCATTTGAGGGTGGTATTGCAGAGGTTGAGAGAAGAGAAGCTCTATGCAAAATTCACTAAGTGTGAGTTCTGGCTTGATACTGTCGGTTTTCTGGGACATGTAGTGTCCGGTGATGGTATTCGGGTTGATCCACAGAAGGTCGAGGCAGTGCAGAATTGGCCCAGACCTTCCTCAGCTACAGAGATTCGGAGTTTTCTCGGCTTGGCAGGCTATTATCGCCGGTTTGTTCGGGGTTTCTCATCTATTGCTTCACCGTTGACTAAGTTGACACAGAAGAATGCTCCATTTGTGTGGTCTGATGAATGTGAGGAGAGCTTCCAGAAGCTCAAGGAGGCTTTGACCACAGCTCCAGTACTTGTGTTACCATCAGCCTCAGGGTCATATACGGTGTATTGTGATGCTTCTAGAGTTGGACTCGGTTGTGTGTTGATGTAGGAGGGTAGAGTTATTGCATATGCTTCTCGTCGGCTAAAGCCCCACGAGAAGAACTACCATGTTCATGATTTGGAGTTAGCTGCTATTGTTCATGCCTTGAAGATTTGGAGGCATTACCTATATGGTGTATCTTGTGATGTATATACGGACCACCGCAGCCTTCAGCATTTGTTTAAGCAGAAAGATCTAAATTTGAGGCGGCGGAGATGGCTTGAATTGCTTAAAGACTATGATATTACTATCTTGTATCATCCCGGGAAAGCCAATGTAGTGGCTGGTGCATTGAGCCGGAAGGCTATTAGTATGGGCAGTTTGGCGTATATTCCAGTTGGGGAGAGACCCCTAGCAGTTGATGTTCAGGCGTTAGCTAATCAGATGGTGAGGTTGGATATTTCTGAGCCCAGTCGGGTGATGGCTTGTGTAGTAGCTCGTTCTTCTTTATATGATCGTATTCGAGAGCGCCAGTATGATGATCCACACTTACTTGTCCTTAAGGACAGAGTTCAGCATGATGATGCCAGAGATGTCACTATTGATAGTGATGGTGTATTGCGGATGCGGGGCCGGATATGTGTGCCCAATGTTGATGGCCTTCGTGAGTTGATATTGGAGGAGGCCCACAGCTCGCGGTATTCTATTCATCCAAGAGCCGCGAAGATGTATCAGGATTTGAAGCAGCATTACTGGTGGAGAAAGATGAAGAAAGATATTGTGAGCCATATGGCTCGGTGTCTAAACTGTCAGCAGGTCAAGTATGAGCATCAGAGGCCTGGTGGTGTATTCCAGCGTATTGTTATTCCTGAGTGGAAGTGGGAAAGGATTCCTATGGACTTTGTTAGTGGACTCCCTCAGACAGCGAGGAAGTTTGATTCGGTTTGGGTGGTGGTGGATAGGCTGACCAAGTCAGCTCACTTCATCCCAATGTGTACCACATACTCCTCAGAGCGGTTGGCAGAGATATTCATCCGTGAGATAGTGAGATTGCATGGAGTTCCCATTTCTATTATATCGGACAGAGGTACCCAGTTCACTTCTCAGTTCTGGAGGACATTTCAGCGAGAGTTGGGTTCACAGGTAGAGCTGAGCACAGCATTTCATCCACAGACGGATGGACATCCACAGACGGATGGGCAGATATTAGAGGATATGTTGCGTGCTTGTGTCATTGATTTTGGTGGTTCATGGGCTGATTACTTGCCTCTTGCGGAGTTTGCTTATAATAATAGCTATCGGTCCAGCATTCAGATGGCACCGTATGAAGCTTTATATGGGAGGCGGTGTAGGTCTCCAGTCGGTTGGTTCGAGCTCGGCGAGGCTAGGTTGTTGGCGACAGAGTTAGTCCAAGATGCCTTAGATAGGATAAAGGTGATTCAGGAAAGACTTCGCACAGCTCAGTCGCGTCAGAAGAGTTATGCGGACCGGAAGGTCCGAGATGTGTCTTATTCAGTAGGTGAGAAGGTGTTGCTGAAGGTTTCGCCTATGAAGGGTGTTATGAGGTTTGGAAAGAAAGGAAAGTTGAGCCCAAGGTTCATTGGACCTTTTGAGGTGCTTAGGAAAGTTGGGGAGGTGGCCTATATGCTTTCTTTGCCACCCAGTTTGTCGGGAGTTCACCCGGTGTTCCATGTATCTATGCTCCGAAGTATGTCGGAGACCCGTCTCATGTGTTAGACTTCAGCACGATACAGGTAGATGAGGATTTGACTTATGATGTGGAACCAGTAGCCATTTTGGGTCGACAGGTTCGTAAGTTGAGATCCAAGGACATAGCTTCAGTGAAAGTGCAGTGGAGAGGTCGTCCCGTGGAGGAAGCAACTTGGGAGACCGAGCGGGAGATGCGGAGCAGATATCCTCACTTGTTTGATGCTCCAGGTATGTTTCTTAACCCGCTCGCGGACGAGCATTTGTTTAAGTTGGGGAGAATGTAACGACCCGGCCCGTCGTTACGGGAATTACCACCCCGTTACCTTGCATTTACATATCTTATGCTTTTATATCGGTATTAGAGTATATCGGGTGAGTTAGGAGTGATTTGGATTGAAAATGAAGCAAATAGCATGTATGAAGGAAGCTTGAATATGGGAAGTCAACCTAGAGTTGACTATCGAGTTAGAGTGCTCGGAACCGGATTCCGATGATTCGACTAGTTTCGGGGGATCATTTATGACTTAGGAGAACAATCGGAATTGAATTCGGAGGTCCGGTGTAGTTTTAAGCTTGAATTGGCGAATGTTGAATTTTGGCGAAAACCGGATGGTAGGTAATATTTTGATCCGGGGGTCGGAATGGAATTCTGACAACTTCTGTAACTTCGTTATGTGATTTTGGATATGTCTGCAAATTTCCAGATCATTCGGACATCGTTTGTTTGGGTTTTAGATTGAATGTTAGTTTTGAAAGTTTTGAAGAAACTTAGGCTTGAAGTGTGTAAATGGTGATTTTGGTGTTTAGTATGGTGTTTTTGTGATTGGAACAAGTCCGTATAATGTTTTGGAGTATGTTGGTGGTTTTCGTTGGGGTCCCGGAGGCCTCGGGATGATTTCGGACCATCAACCGGGCATATGGGACTTGGCAAAATCTGCAGAAAACTGCAGGTTTCTGCCCAGTCATTTAGACCTTCGCGTTCGCATGGCATGGGTCGCGTTCGCGAAGGCCAGGTGGGCTAAAGCATCGCGTTCGCGACAAAGGTGTCAAGTTCGCGTAGGTCAGAGAGAGTTAAGCTTCGCGTTCGCGTGACTGGGAGTCGCGAACGCGTAGAAGGATAAGGGGAGCGTCGCGTTCGCGTGGGGGTGTTCGCATTCGCGTTGGGTTGGAATCAGGCGGCTGGGGAAATGAACATCGCGGACGCGTGAAGTGATGTCGCGTTCGCGATGAAGCAACAGAACTGGGCATCGCGTTCGCGCAAGGAGCATCGCGAACGCGTAGGTATAAATGTTCTGGCAGTGAATTTATATCACAGAACAGAGGGCTTACGGGTTTACATCCCCAAAACACAATTTTGAGCCCTAGAGAGAAGAAAACTCGAGGAAATCACTGAGAAATCATCGGGGATTCATCGGAGGTAAGATTCTTGACTCAAAAATATCATTTTATGGTAGAATTAACATCAATCTTCATGAAATTGGGTAGAAATCTTGAAGAATTGTGGCCTAGGTACTAAAACGGGATTTTGAGTTTTGGAAGACCATTTGCACTCCGATTTTGATAAATTTAATATGCACTGACTCGTGGCGAGACGAGGATCGCGTTGGTACTAATTTTGGAATTTTCCGAGTAGTGGGCCCGGGGTCGGGTTTTACCAACTTAGTGTATTTATGCGAATTTCATGTAAATTGAAATGGGTTATGATTCTTTGACCCGTATTTGATATAATTATTGTGATTTGACTAGATTCTACGCACGAGGGAGCTAAATTCAAAGGAAAAGGCATCGCGGACGAGTCTACGACCGGCTAGAGGTGAGTAGTTTGTGTATATGGTAGCCTGAGGGTTCGAAACCCCGGCTTAGCACATTGTGACGCTAGTAGGGCGTGGCTCGCACACCGTGGCAGGTGCGGGATTGATTGTGACTGGGGATTGAGACTTGGTCCATCCCGGATGTGAATAATATGCTATTAGTGTTGGAAATACACTGTATTTGATATATTTGTGGGCTGTAAGCCTTGTTTGGGGCCTTGTGCCGACCTGTAGTGTCCTTAGAGGACAATATTTATGTGATAGCTATATTTGCTTAAATCACTGATCTCAGTCCTGGAAATTGAAATCACCTTTTTGATATGCTAAGTCACCGGCTTTTGCAAATTTAATAAAGTTAAAGTATTTTCATAAATTATGAACTAGAAACTGGAAGTTAGAAAATGAACTGTTTTTGTGACTTATCTGATTTATGTGGACTGAGAATGGATCGGGCTGCACGCCGCAGTAGTTGATATGAGGATCGGGCTGCACGCCGCAGCAGTATTGCGCTTGGGCTGTAGGAGCCCCTCCGGAGTCTGTACACACCCCCAGTGAGCGCTGTCAACATTAAATGGATCGCGCTACACGCCGTAGCGGTTATGTGTTTTGCATTGCATCTTTATTTGTTGAATTACTCTGTGGTAGCTGTATTGTACTGTTGATGCTAGTTCGTAGGAGATTCAAACTGTAGTTTAGCTTCATTATGTGGTATTCTGTGGATTTCTTATTTTCGGCTACTTGTATATATTTATTACTCACTGAGTACTTAGTACTCACCCCTACTCCCTGCACATTCAGACTCAGGTACTTAGGAGCAGTAGACAGGCATTTCCAGCGTTTGCAGTGTCATATCGAGTTGCTGAGGTAGCTGCGTACGTTCGCAGAACCTAGTTTCTCCTCTCCTTTCTAATTGTTATTTATATTTTGTAATCAGACTTGAGTATTTTCTATACAGTACTCTCTATTCCTGTTGGATTTTGGTAGAGGCTCTAGACTTGTGACTCCGGATCTTTGGGAGTGTCAGTATATTTTATTCATTATTATTATTATTGGAGTTCTTAAACTCATATATTCTTCTTGGGTTGTCCATTTGGTACTGGAATTCGATGTAATCAGAAATGGTTGGTCTGGCTGGCCTAGCTTGATTGTTGGGCGCCATCACGGCCGGATTTGGGTTGTGACATTTAACTCCTCCTGAAGTATGTACACACCCCTAATGAGCATAGTCGATGTTAAATGGATCGGGTTGCACGCCGCAGCGGGTACTATAGTGTACCATTCTATGTGTTGCATTTCACTCATGCATATGTTCTTTATCTGTTTTACCCGTCATAATATTTATGTACTCATATTTCATTGATTCGTTACTTTATTATTAACTGTTCTAAGTTGCTAAATATAGTTTTACTTTGCATTTTTTCCATGATTTCTTATTCTCAACCTTTATTTATGTTTGTTACTCACTGGGTCGGAGTACTCACATTACTTCATGCACCTTTCGTGCAGATCCAGGTACCCCACAAGCTGAGTGAGGCTTTGTTTAGCTGAGCAGCAGTATCCTGGAGTATCGAGGTAGCTGCATGGCGTTTGCAGCCTTGATCTCTTCCATCTATCTCTATCTTTTATTTTGCATTTGCTAGACACATTTGTAGTAGGTTGAGATTCTGTATTAGAGGCTCAGATTCGTGACACCGGATTCCACTTAGGCTAAGTTGCAGTATTTTATTAAACTTCCGCATGTTTTATCTTTATTCCTAGTCTGCTAGTATAACGGTTCAATAAATTCCCTCTGTTATTTATATATAATATGTATAAGAATTTGGGAAAGGTTGTTGAATGGTCGGGCGTGCCTAGCAGTGTGTTGGGGGTCATGCATGACTGGGGTTGGGGTCATGACATGATTCTTACCCATTCTGTACTTCCGAGATTAGCGACCAAAGTTGTCTCTATGCTTCCCCTTTCGTAAGCGACCAACTTTGGTCGCTAATTTTAAATTATACTTATTTATATTTTATAATTTTTTAAAATAATAATTAAATTATTAAAATTTTATAAATGGACCCCAGATTAGCGACCAAAGTTTGTCTCTATCTGCTTCCTCTTCGTAAGCGATAGTCGCTAATTTTAAATTTTTTAAATGGGCCCCAGATTAGCCACCAACGTTTGTCTCTATCTGCTACCTCTTTCATAAGCGAAGGTCGCTAATTTTAAAATTTTTAAATGGGTTCTAGGTTAGCGACCAAAGTTGGTTTCTATGTGCCCCTCTCGTAATCGACCAAGATCTCTAATTTTAAATTTTATTTATTTATATTTTTTATTTTTTTAATAATAATATAAATTTATAATTAGGTCGTTAATTTAATATTGGTTTGACCAAGCAAGTCCTATTAGTCCGGGTCAATATTTTAACCACATTATTGATCAAAAAGCGACCTTGGCTGCTATATTGGATAATTTTCTCCAATTTACCGACCAACTTCGCTCCATCTTTTTGATAAACCAGATTTGCTCGCTTTTTCCGGGTTTTTTAGTAGTGTACCAAATGTTTCATAACTTCAATTGCCTCATAAGGACATATATATTTATATAATCAACCTTCTATAAAAGGAAAGTCCAATCAAATTACAACAAGAATCAAATAAATGAATGGATTAACAAATAAGCAGGAAAGAAATTAAACATTTGCAAAATAGCCATTTTTACTTAGACTTGAAAAGGCTGCCAATGCTTGATGTTTTCCTCATCTTGAACCTTAGAACTACTCTTCATAGCAACATTTCCACTGCCTTCCACATAAGAATAGTATTTCAAGAAAAATGCAAGAGTGAGAACTACCCATTCAAGGCAAAAGATGAGTGCACATAAACCACCAGCCAATCTCAAAATCACCACACCATCTTCTTCCCTCACATATGACTTCAAATTCCCAAGAAAATCCCCCGTTTTCGTGAAAATCAACACGAAAACAGAGCCTTGAAATATTGCAGTTAGAACAGTAGATACCATGTGAGCTCCATATGATTTTCCAGCACCTGAGGTGGCTGACACGGTAGCGCAGCCGAAAACTGCGCCACCAATAGTGAGAATATGGAGGAGAATGAAGAAAAATCCACAAAGGGAAGGGATTAATCGGAGCGAAAGGGTCAAGAAAATGCAGCTAGAAGCTGCACCAAGAAGAATGTAGTTAACAAAGAGGAAGACTTTGTGAGTACGGTGATGGGAGTCAGTTGAATCTGAGTAGTTGTTGAATCCCATTTTCTTTTCTCCTCAAAATTTTGGTTTTTTGATGATTTCTTGAGAGATTTTGGCAAATGGGGTTTTGATATTTGATGCAGAAAAGTGAAGTGAGGAGAATACAGAGAAGTATTTTGTATATATAGGGTGGTTTTTTGAGGATACGAGGAGGTTTTAAACGGTCATATTTGAAATGTGAGGTTGATGGGAATAAGACCGTTGGGAAAAGGGAAAATATATAAAACTGTTGGCGGTGTAACGGCTATTGACTATATAGGATCCATATGTCCTTACTTCTGTATTTTTCCTTTATTTTATTTTCACCTTTTTGTTTTTTCTTTTTACTTAAGGCAGCAAGAGATTTGGGAAATGTGTTTTTACATCAGATTAAAAAATATAAGGGTGTCTTGCGACACAAATTTTTTATCATTTAATTGTGGCTAATTCATGGTATATATTATCATTTTCATTTGTGACTCTTAATAACAGGTGTCTTTTACACAACTTTATCATTTAATTTTTTTTTAACTTTATCTAATCATGATTAGAATGTATAGCTGTTGTCATGTGACCAGGAAGTTACGTGTGAAAACAACCTCTTGAAAAAATGCATGATAAGATTGCGTACAATAGAGTCTTGTGAACCGGCCCTTCCCCAAACACGACACATAACGGAAGCTTAATTCATATGTATCATCTCATATGTATCGTCTCTTCCACCTGTGACTCTCATGGTTATTTAACATGGTTTGTTGCGAGATGCAAATTAATTCTTTTTTATTAAACATCAACTAGTGGCATAAACTTCCAAAGTTCGTTTTTAAAATATTACTAGTAGTTATACCCGCATGATGCGCGGTCAATATTAAAAAAAATTAATTAAATTAAATTATGATCAGACTTGTTTGATCCTATTAGATCATATTTCTTTAATAAAATGCAATTGTCATCTTGTTTGTCAATACGATATACCAATAATGAAATCTCTATTAAATCAAAGTTATTTATATAGCGAGTGAATAACTTTTATGTTCTGTTTTTCTTTATTATATTAAATAATATTTAGTATTCGCTTTCTTTTTTTAATATATGAGAAGATATATAATATATCACTATTGAAATATTTTTATTTTAAAGTTTATTTTATTTTTCTTAATAATATTATCAAAATTTTAGTGAATAAAATCTATGTTAAACTAATGAGATTTATACAGGCAGCGCAACGTTGTTGTTAAGTATTTTTCTGTATTGTATCTTCCAATATTTAATACTATTACATTGTTAATAGAAAGTTCATTAGCATATTACGTTATTTAAAAATTTTCTGTGAAGTTTATTTTTTCTTTATTTTTGTTTTTTTATTTTCAAATAATTTTAAAACTCCAACTTAAAATTACACCCCAATTTTTTTGATTTTGCACCAGGTGTGCGAGTCTCTTCGAGCCCCGACAAATCCCGGGGGTGCACAGGCCCTCGGCAAGGAGTTTCCCGCAAGTGCACCATAGTTAATTCAGGTTATACCCAGTCCGATGGCCCTCAGAAATTATTTGCACCCGGTGAGTTTCGAACTTGAGACTTAAAAGTTAAAATTACTCCCCAATTTGAATTGGTAATTTACTATTTTTTTATTTTGCTTTTATGTCAAAATTATTTTAAAATTCCAACTTGAAACTACTCCCCAATTTGAATGGATAGTTTTTCTTCTATTTTTTTCATTTTTTATAGCTTTGTTTTTTGTTTTCTTTATTTTAAAATAAATTAAAAACTGCAACTTGAAACTACTCCCACATGATTTAAATGGGTAGTTATTTTTCTATATATTTATATTTTTGTTTTTTTATTATAGTTCATTATAAGATAACTATTTTTATTTTAAAACTCCAACTTGAAACTACTTCCCGATTTGAATTGGTAGTTTTTCTTCTCTCTTTTTTCTTTTTTATAGATTTTTTTTGCTTTTTTATTTTAAAATAATTTGAAATATATATATATATATATATATATATATATATATATATATATATATATATATATATATATATATATATATATATATATATATATATATATATATATATATATATATATATATATATATATATATATATATATATATATATATATATATATATATATATATATATATATATATATATATATATATATATATATATATATATATATATATATATATATATATATATATATATATATATATATATATATATATATATATATATATATATATATATATATATAAAGAATAACCAATAAATAATTATTAAATTCGATAACTATTTAATAACTACTATGCCATGTGGCTTTTTCTGAAGCTGTCACTTGATTTAAGGAGAGGGTTTTTATCCTCTCCTTTTAATAATATATAGATTTTCTTCTCTTTTTTTCTATTTTTATAGACTTCTTTTGTAACGACCCGACCAATCGTTTTGAGCCCCGATGCGTCATTCAACAGATTCAGGCCATGAACAGCTTCATCTCAGGTATTGGCTTGTGTGTATGGTCAAAATTAAAATTCATGAAGTTTGGAGTCAAATCTAAATGGAAATTCTCATTTTGAAAGCTTAAAGTTGAAGAAATGAACTAGGATTGGAATTTTGAGTAAATGACATCGGAATTGGGATCTAAATGTTCCAGCATGCTCGTATGATGATTTTGAACTTGGACGTATGTCCAGATTTGGGTTTTGATAACCCGTGAGCATTTCGGCGTATATGGTGGAAGTTGGTATTTTAGAAAAATTTCATAAATTTGGGTTGGAAGGCATTTCAGAGTTATAGATGTCCATTTGGGATTTCGAGTCTGGGAATAGATCCGTATGGTGATTTTGGAGTTGGGAAAGCGATCGGAAGTGAATTCGGATGTCCGGAGGTCATTTTGAAGTCATTTGGCTAAATATAGGAATTTGAATGTTTATGAGAAAATTCGACCGGAAGTGAAAATTTTGATATCGGGGTCAGAATGCGATTCCGAAAGTTGGTACAAGTCCGTAATGTCGAATGTGACTTGTGTGCAAACTTTGAGTTAATTCGGATCGATTTTGGTAAGAAAAGGGACAATTAATCTCTTTAAGGAAAGCTTAAGTTGGAAAAGTCAACCCAACGTTGACTTATGAGTTAGAGGGCTCGGAACTGAATTCCGATGATTCGGTTAGTTTCGGGGGATGATTTAAGACTTAGGAGCGCAATCGGAAGTAATTTTGGAGGTCCGGTGAAGAAGTTAGCCTATTTTGGCGAAGTTGAAATTTTGGCGGAATCCGATCGATAGGTGATATTTTGATCCGGGAGTTGGAATAGAATTCTGACAGTTGCAGTAGTTTCGTTAGGTGATTTTGGACATGTACGCAAATTTCCAGGTTATTCGGACATCGTTTGGTCTGGTTTTTTATCGAAAGTGTATTTTCGGAAGTTTTTGGAAACTTAGGCCTTGATTTGATGAAAATTGATGATTTTGATGTTATTTCGGCAATTTGATCACTCGAGCGAGTTCGTGTGATGTTTTAGAGTCAATGTGCATATTTGATTTGGATCCCCGAGGACTCGGGAGTGTTTCGGAGGTGTCTCGGAATAATTCCGGACTTAGAAAATGGGCAGAAATGCAGAAAAATCTGCTGTGAACAATGCCCGTGAACAGTACCCGTTTGAGGTCCGAAAATATATTGCCATTTTTGACGATTTGGAGCTCGGATATGGCGATTTGTTGAGGGATTTTTGGAGAAAACAACGGGGTAAGTGTTCTTAACTCAATTTTGGTGGTATAACTCGAATCTATTGCAAGTTTTAGTGTTTAATTTAGGAATTTTTGTTGAAAAGGGTAGAAAACCCTCTTGGATAGAAATAGTAATTTAAGGGGTCAAATGAACTCCAATTTTTGTGAATTTGGTATGTACGGACTCGTGGCGAGACGAGGATTCCGGAAATATGAATTTCAAAATTTTTAGAGATGTGGGCCCGGGGTCGATTTTCACTATTCCGGGGCAGAATATTGTAAAAATTATATTTAGCCTTATGAACTAGTTTGTTAAGTAGAATTGATGATATTAAGTCAATTGTGTATAGATACGATTGGATTGGAGCTGAATTTGAAAGGAAAAGGCATTGCTACGGATTGAGTTGTTCGTAAACATTCGAGGTAAGTGTTTGTTCTATCCTAGCTTGAGGGAATAGGAATTGAGTTTATGTGTAAATTGTGATATGTGGAGTCCGACGTATAGGCATGGTGACGAGTATCTATACGTTGGGGGTCGAGCATGACCGTGAGTCTTAAATAGATTAAATTCTTATTAATCCTAAGTGATTATGTGAAGGGAAATTATTATTGATTTTATACCGGTAAAATACATATAGAGTATTGAATAAAGAGTTATTGGAATTACACTGGTAACAGAGGTAAATTATTGATTCATTATCATTTATTGGTTTTATACCGGTAAAGTACATATAAATTATTGATTAAGAGTTATTGGTATTACACCGGTAACAGAGGTAAGTTGTTGATTTATTATCATTTATTGGTTTTATACCGGTAAAGTACATATAAATTGTTGATTAAGAGTAATTGGTATTACACCGGTAACAGAGGTAAATTATTGATTCATTATCATTTATTGGTTTTATACCGGTAAAGTACATATAAATTATTGATTAAGAGTTATTGGTATTACACCAGTAACGGGGATGTATCGTTGATTTATTGTCATTTATTGGTTTTACACCGGTAATATAAATATTGTTGAAGTGAAGATTATTGGTTTAATACCGGTAATATTTTTATACATTCACTGTTGATCAGAGATTATTGGCTTATGGCCGGTAATATATATTAAAAGAAATTGGGATCGTGTGGCGCGCCGACCACTTATATATTAAAGATTTGGGATCGTGTGGCGCGCCGACCACTTATATATTAAAGAATTGGGATCGTGTGGCACGCCGACCACAAAGTGATTTGAATCTTGGCATTGGCCATAGTTGCCGGTAGCCTATTGATACATTTGGGAGCGGGTGGTACGCCTACTATAAGATATGAAAAGCCTATTGATACATTTGGGAACGGGTGGTACACCTACCACAAGATATGAAAATCCTATTGATATATTTGGGAGCGGGTGGTACGTCTACCACAAGATATGAAAAGCCTATGGTTACGTTTGGGAGCGGGTGGTACACCTACCACAAGATATAAAATGAAAAATGAATTGAGACATGAAAGTAAGATTTATTCCGTTGATCAGATTACTCCGGATATTGTGAGTTATTGACTGTTATTTCAGAGCAGATTCTTTCCTTATAAACGTTCGATAACGTTTTATGGTAGGTGTACCACCCGCTCCCAAATGTATCAATAGGCTACCGGCACATAGGGTCGGTTGTGCTGATACTACACTCTGCGTTCTTTTTGCGCAGATACAGGTTATGGACAACAGCGGCGGCAGTAGCACGATTGTGGATATTTTGATTATTGAGACTACGAGGTAGCCTTGCAGGCGTCCGCAAGACCCGTTGTCTCTTCTATCTATGTATTTCATTCTGTTATCTCATGTATATTCGGGATAAACAACTTATATTTCTTTCAGACAATTATGTGTATTGTTCTTAGAAGTTCGTGAGTATTGTGACACCAGTCTTGGGTAGTGTATCATGTTTGGGTTTTCTGTATCATATTGGATAAAATTGACTAAGTCTTCCGCTAAGTTTAATTATTTCGCTGTAATTATATGATTTTATTTAAAGTCTTAAGAAGAGAGTGGTAACTAATGAAAAATCTAAGTAACAGTTGGCTTCCCTAGCTTCCACTAGTAGGCGCCATCATGACTCCCGATGGTGGAAAATCCGGGTTGTGACATCTTTTTTTGCTTTTTTATTTTAAAATAATTTAAAAACTGCAACTTGAAACTACTGCCACCCAATTTGAATGGGTAGTTATTATTTTTATATATTTATATATATATTTTTTATTATAGTTAATTATAATATATCTATTTTTATTTTAAAACTCCAACTTGAAACTACTCCCTTGTGACGACCCGGCCCGTCGTTACGGGAATTTACCACCTCGTCATATTGCAATTACATGTTTTATGCTTTTATATCAGTGTTAGAGCCTATCGGGTGAGTTAGGAGTGAATTGAATTGAAAATGAAGCAAATATCATGTTTGAAGGAAGTTTGAATATGAAAAGTCAACCAAGAGTTGACTATCGAGTTAGAGTGCTCGGAATCGGATTCTGATGATTCGACTAGTTTCGGGGGATCATTTATGACTTAGGCGAACAATCGGAATTGAATTTGGAGGTCCGGTGTAGTTTTAGGCTTGAATTGGCTAAAGTTGAATTTTGGCGAAAACCGAACGGTAGGTGATATTTTGATCCGGGGGTCGGAATGGAATTCCGACAATTTCTGTAGCTTCGTTATGTGATTTTGGATATGTCTGCAAATTTTCAGGTCATTCGGAGATCGTCTGGTCGGGTTTTTGATCGAATGTCGGTTGTAGAAGTTGAATGAAAAACTTACGCTTGAATTGCTTGAATTCAATGTTTTTCCATGTTAAAGTATGTGTTTTTATCATTGGAGCAAGTTCGTATCGTGTTTTGTAATATGTTGGTGGTTTTGTTGGGGTCCCGGGGGCCTCGGGGTGAATCCGGACCATCATCCGGCATTTTTGAACATGAAAAATCTGCAGAAAATTGCAGAAACAGTGCAGGATTTTTAGCCTTCGCGTTCGCGAGGCAAGGCCCGTGTTCGCGTAGGCGGGGACCAGTTGGTCATCGCGTTCGCGAAGAGGAGGGCCGCGATCGCGTAAGAGGACATAGGGAGGCATCGCGTTCGCGTGTACGGAGGCCGCGTTCGCGTAGAAGAAGAAGGAAAGGCATCGCGTTCGCGTCAGCATGGTCGCGTTCGCGAAGAAGAAAATCTGGTGGCTGAGAAAAATGGTCATCGCGAACGCGTGGTTCAGTGCCGAGTTCGCGAAGGGTTAGCCGGTCTGTGCATCGCGGACGCGAGTGGAGTCACGCGAACGCGTAGAGCAAAGGTTCCAGGCAGTGAAGTTAAAACCAGAACATTTCATTACGGGTTTCACTCCTAGAAACCCCCATTGTTGAGCTCTAGAGTGAGAAAGTGACGGGAATGGCTGTGAGATCATCGGGTTATTGTCGGAGGTAAGTTTTATGTTTCATTTACGCGTTTTTATCTTGAAATCCCCCTTTATTTCACTGAAATTGGATCAAATTGTGGGTAAATTTAGCCTAGGCCAGGGCTTTGGTAAAATACCAATTTGAGCGGGCAAATGGAGTCCGATTTTGGTAAATTTTATATGTATGGACTCGTGGCGAGACGAGGGTTCTGGAAATATGAGTTTCGAAATTTTTCGAGATGTGGGCCCGGGCTCGGGTTTTGCAAATTTCGTGATTTCTGATATTTTTCGAGTTCTTTCGATTGGGTTATGTTCCATTAGCCTATTTTGATATATTTGTGCTGATTTGTGCTAGTTTTGACGTGCGTGGATGCCGGTTCGAGGAGCCAAGGCGTCGCGGGCATGAGCTTTCGTCGCGCTGTATTGAGGTGGGTAATACTTCTAAATGATGTCCTGAGGGTTAGTGAACCCCGGACTTGCACATCTTAGTGCCGTGTCGAGGTGACTTGCACGCCGGATAACGAGCGTGGGGTAGAGCACCATTGGGGATCGCGACTTGGTCCGTCCCGCGTAATAAATAATAACACCTAATTGTTGAAACGAATTGGACTAATTATCATGTTTGGGCTTCGTGCCAATTAGTTGAATCCTTCGGGGATTAGTATCATTGTCTTGATAACACCGTACATATTTTTATCTAAATTTAAGGTTTTAAATGGTATTTTTGCTATTCAACATTCTTATAAGGTTATGAAAAACTTGAACAAGGTCTTACTAATATTTTAGCTGTGAGGCTAATGTGATATTGTCGCCCGTAGGCTTTCTTGATTATTTGTTAGATCGATCGGGTCGAGGGCCATATGTTAGTGGCATGACATTTCACGCGAGCATACGCATACACGTACGTGATCTGACCGCACGCTGCAGTGGTATACGGATCTGGCTGCGCGCCGCAACAGGTGTGATATTAATATCGTGCTTGGGTGAGGCCCTCCGGAGTCCGAACCCCCGCGCTGAGCACGGGTACCCAAATTGGATCTGCCTACACGCCGTAGCGGTCATATGCATTTCATGGAATACATACATTGGTTTACGTGTACTACGTGGCATAACATTCAAGTACTCATAAGACATTAGCGGCACACATGCATTAGTTGCTTTATCGACCAGGATCTCCCGGTGTAAATCGATAAGAGTCGCCGACCCGAGGGGCCGATTTGAGTGCGAACTTGCAATACGCTCGAGATCGTATCCAGGTATTGGTATATTATTATGAAAGAAAGTAGCTAAAATTGAGATTTCTAAATAATCTACTCACATATGTTTGAAAGGAATAAAAAGATAGTTCTGTATTGTGTAGCATGAGATAGTGCCTATCGTGGTTTTCTTCCTTCAACATTATTTACTTTTATTACTGCTGCTGAGTTGGAAGTACTCACACCTGACTCCTTGCACCTTGTGTGCGGATTCAGGTACATCACAGCAGGGCCGATTCTATTGCGGCTCGGGAGTACTTTTGGACGATCGAGGTAGCCGCCGGCGTTCGCAGGACCTCGATTCTCCGGTTGTCCGTATTTTGTTACGATAATCCCACACTTCGTGTACGCTTATATTCACTATTTACACTTTGTATACTCGATAGGCTAGTGACTCTTGACCCTTCGGTCTATGGGAATTGGCACGTGTTGGGACTTGGTTCCCTCGTTTTTAATATATCTAACACTTTTATGCTTAAATTGGATAAAGTGAGCTTGTGGCTCCGTGGTTATTGTTGATTGGTCGGGCCGGCCTAGCAGCGTGCTGGGCGCCATCACGACCGGATTTGGGGTCGTGACAAGTTGGTATCAGAGCCTAGGTTTACTAGGCCTCGCGAGTCTTGAGCCGGTTAGTAGAGTCTTGTGGATCGGTACGGGGACGCCTGTACTTATCCTCGGGAGGTTGTGAACCTTTAGGAAACACTTCACATTTCTTGGAATTCTTATCGTGCGCACTTGATTCAGCTTGAGATATAATTTTGAAATTCCTTCCGCACGTATGTGTACGCATCGAGCGCTCAGTAATATAATTGACTTATGGCTTGCGATTCCCCGATCGAGGGGCGAGATATAATCTCCATGAGTTCATGTTGGGCCAGTCGAGAGGACTTGAGGCCGGATTCTTGTCTATGGCTTGAACACTAAGGTAGTAATTTTGCGAGTAGGTATTATGAAGTTCATACGATCGGTACTGATCCTTATTGTGCAAATGGCAGTTTGATAATGGGAGAGTTGTAAGGTATTCAGTTCTTGTTGTGATTTGATATGTAGATGTGATATGGACTATGATGGTATGGCACAAATTGCGTAGCAAAGTGCATCAGAGTATGCTCCAGCGGGGTAGTTGTGCCTCAGGACTAGCAGACGGCACGTGGGTATTGCTTTGTTGGTTGGACCTTAGTGGCGGATGTTAGTGTAGAAGTATCCACCATTGATTCAGTTCCAGTATTGAGAAACGTTGTCAGATGCGTTTTATGTTGCCGAGCATGAGGCTATATATATATATATATATTTGCTGTAATGAGAAAATTCGACTTGATATGCATTTCCTTTTTGCGAGATATATGCGTGGATCGGGTGGCACGCTGCCACGGGTTATTTGGATCGGGTGGCATGCCGCCACAGGTATGGTACCTGGATCGGGTGGCACGCCGCCACGGGTATGTCATTGGAGCGGGTTACACACCGCAACAGTGTAATTGTGAAAATATAGTTAGTTATATGCTACTGGGTATACAATACTTCCCCACTTCTGAGGAAAAGTCCGTTTTGAGTATCGCTCGGCAAATGGCACGTCGGTTGTGTCCTTTCAGGATTTGATAGCATACGTTAATTGTTTCACCGTGGGTGAGGTTGATTGCTTGGGTTCAAGACCTAGATATGTGCGTGGCTAACCGTTTTAAGCTTAGTGGCTTGAGGTGCTTCATGCGTAATAACGTTGGGATAGAATCACGAATCGTGGCAAGGCCACGTGATGTTATGACCTCTCGAGGAGGATTCAGGTACTCTATTTCTATAATGCGAGACGCGATCTCAGTTCTATGTTATGATGACACAGAGGAATTGAATTGCAGCTCTTTTGTTGGAGACAGTTATCATGATTTGAGCTGTCATGATTCGAGTGTGTTCAGACGTTTCTATTGGAGCCTATGTCGTGCTCGTCGTGGCTTAGGCTGGTGTTGAGGTGTCTTATTACCAGTGCGGTGTGTTATAATCGAAATGACCGTTGGAGTCATTGATGAATACGAGCATATTGGATCTTAGCTTGTTAGAAAGGCAAAAAACGAGGCTTGACTCCGAAACCTATTGTGGTATCGGTTAAAAGTGAAATGGATTCATGAATGGTTGACCTGAGAGATGGGTTCGATATATCGCGTGTTCGGTTGCTGTGGGCATGATATGAAGGTGTTGGAACAAGACTCTATCTAATAAAAAAGGGTTTTCAGTTGGTATTTGGTTATCATGGGAAATTGTGTGATTAGAGACTATTGTCTCGAGTGATTGGGTTGTTTGATACATCATATGATCTCAGTCGGAGTAGTGAATATGGGTTATTGCAGTGGATTCGAGTGTATCCTGAGTATAGGCATGGGATTTGCATTTGGCCTATGATTTCAGAAAGTGCAATGTGATTTATGGTTCAGATGGTCTGTGAAATTTTGACTATATGGTGTTTTCGGACTTATGTGAGATAGGGTGACGTATGATCACCCGAGTATATGCTTGGTAAGGTCATTCAGCTATTGAGTTGTTTCTAGTACAACTCTGAGTCGCTCGAGGACGAGCATTTGTTTAAGTTGGGGAGAATGTAACGACCCGGCCCGTCGTTACGAGAATTTACCACCCCGTCATATTGCAATTACATGTTTTATGCTTTTATATCAAGTGTTAGAGCCTATCGGGTGAGTTAGGAGTGAATTGAATTGAAAATGAAGCAAATATCATGTTTGAAGGAAGTTTGAATATGGAAAGTCAGCCAAGAGTTGACTATCGAGTTAGAGTGCTCGGAATCGGATTCTGATAATTCGACTAGTTTCGGGGGATCATTTATGACTAAGGAGAACAATCGGAATTGAATTTGGAGGTCCGATGTAGTTTTAGGCTTGAACTGGCTAAAGTTGAATTTTGGCGAAAACCGAACGGTAGGTGATATTTTGATCCGGGGTCGGAATGGAATTCCGACAATTTTTGTAGCTTCGTTATGTGATTTTGGATATGTCTGCAAATTTTCAGGTCATTCGGAGATCGTCTGGTCGGGTTTTTGATCGAATGTCGGTTGTAGAAGTTGAATGAAAAACTTACGCTTGAATTGCTTGAATTCGATGTTTTTCCGTGTTAAAGTATGTGTTTTTATCATTGGAGCAAGTTCGTATCGTGTTTTGTAGTATGTTGGTGGTTTTCATTGGGGTTCCGGGGGCCTCGGGGTGAATCCGGACCATCATCCGGCATTTTTGAACATGAAAAATCTGCAGAAAATTGCAGAAACAGTGCAGGATTTTTAGCCTTCGCGTTCACGAGGCAAGGCCCGCGTTCGCGTTGGCGGGGACTAGTTAGTCATCGCGTTCGCGAAGTGGAGGGCCGCGATCGCGTAAGAGGACATAGGGAGGCATCGCGTTCGCGTTTATGGAGGCCGCGTTCGCGTAGAAGAAGAAGGAAAGGCATCGCGTTCGCGTCAGCATGGTCGCGTTCGCGAAGAAGAAAATCTGGTGGCTGAGAAAAATGGTCATCGCGAACACGTGGTTCAGTGTCGCGTTCGCGAAGGGTTAGCCGGTCTGTGCATCGCGGACGCGAGTGGAGTCACGCGAACGCGTAGAGCAAATGTTCCAGGCAGTGAAGTTAAAACTAGAACATTTCATATGCGGGTTTCACACCTAGAAACCCCCATTGTTGAGCTCTAGAGTGAGAAAGTGACGGGAATGGCTTGGAAATCATCGAGTTATTGTCGGAGGTAAGTTTTATGTTTCATTTACGCGTTTTTATCTTGAAATCCCCCTTTATTTCACTGAAATTGGATCAAATTGTGGGGAAATTTAGCCTAGGCCAGGGCTTTGGTAAAATACCGATTTGAGCGGGCAAATGGAGTCCGAGTTTTGATAAATTTTATATGTATGGACTCGTGGCGAGACGAGGGTTCTGGAAATATGAGTTTCAAAATTTTTCGAGATGTGGAACCGGGGCTCGGGTTTTGCAAATTTCGTGATTTTTGATATTTTTCGAGTTCTTTTGATTGGGTGATGTTCCATTAGCCTATTTTGATATATTTGTGTTTATTTGTGCTAGTTTTGACGTGCGTGGATGCCGGTTCGAGGAGCTAAGGCATCGCGGGCATGAGCTTTCGTCGGTTCGAGGTGGGTAATACTTGTAAATGATGTCCCGAGGGTTAGTAAACCCCGGACTTGCACATCTTAGTGTTGTGTTGAGGTGACTTACACGCCGGATAACAGGCGTGGGGTAGAGCACCATTGGGGATCGTGACTTGGTCCATCCCGCGTAACAAATAATAACACCTAATTGTTGAAATGAATTGGACTAATTATCATGTTTGGGCTTCGTGCCGATTATTTGAATCCTTCGAGGATTAGTATCATTGTTTTTGCATAACACCGTACATATTTTTATCTAAATTTAAGGTTTTAAATGGTATTTTTGCTATTCAACATTCTTATAGTGTTATGAAAAACTTGAACAAGGTCTTAATAATATTTTAATTCTGTGAGCTAATGTGATATTGTTGCTCGTAGGGCTTTCTTGATTATTTGTTGGATTGATTGGGCGGAGGGCCATATGTTAGGGAATGACATTTCATGCGAGCATATGCATACACACGTACGTGGATCGGACCGCACGCCGCAGCGGTTATACGGATCGGGCGCGCGCCGCGACAGTGTGATATTAATATTGTGCTTGGGTCGTAGGAGCCCCTCGGAGTCCGAACCCCCACGGTGAGCACCGGCACCCAAATTGGATCGGCTACACACCGTAGCGGTCATATACGTACATGGCATACATACATTGGTTTACGTGTACTACGTGGCATAACATTCGGCACTCATACATTACGGCACACATGCATTAGTTGCCTTATTGACCGCGATCTCCCGGTGTAAATTGATAAGGAGTGGTGACCCGAGGGGTCGATTTGAGTGCGGACTTGCACTTGCTTGAGATTGTATCCGAGTATTGGTATATTATTATGAAAGAAAGTAGCTAAAATTGAGTTTTCTAAATAATCTACTCACATATGCTTGAAAGGAATAAAAACATAGTTCTGTATCGTGTAGCATGAGATAGTGCCTATCGTGGTTTTCTTCCCTTCAGCATTATTTACTTTTATTACTGCTGAGTTGGAAGTACTCACACCAGACTCCATGCACCTTGTGTACAGATCCAGGTATATCACAGGAGGGCTGATTCTATTGCGGCTCGGGAGTGCTTCTGGACAGTCGAGGTAGCTGCCAGCGTTCGCAGGACCTGATTCTCCAGTTTGTCTGTATTTTTTTCTGATCATCCCACACTTGTGCACGGTCATATTCACTATTTACACTTTGTATACTCTGTAGAGGCTCATAACTCTTGACCCTTCGGTCTATGGGAGTTGGCACGTGTTGGGACTTGGTTCCCTGTTTTTAATATATCTAACTGTTATGCTTAAATTGGATAAAGTGAGCTTGTGGCTCCGTGGTTATTGTTGATTGGTTGGGCTGGCCTAGCAGTGTGCTGGGCGCCATCACGACCGGATTTGGGGTCGTGACAAGTTGGTATCAGAGCCTAGGTTTACTAGGCCTCATGAATCTTGAGCCGGTTAGTAGAGTCTTGTGGATCGGTACGGGGACGCCTGTACTTATCCTCGGGAAGTCGCGAACCTTTAAGAAACACTTCACATTTCTTGGAATTCTTATCGTGCGCACTTGATTCAGCTTGAGATATAATTTTTGAAATTCCTTCCGCACGTCTGTGTACGCATTGAGCGCTCAATAATATAATTGCCTTATGGCTTGTGATTCCCCGATTGAGGGGCGAGATATAATCTTCATGAGTTCATGTTGGGCCAGTCGGGAGGACTTGAGGCCGGATCCTTGTCTATGGCTTGAGCACCAAGGTATTAATTTTGCGACTCGGTATTATGAAGTTCATACGATCGGTACTGATCCTTATTGTGCAAATGGCAGTTTGATAATGGGAGAGCTGTAAGGTATTCAGTTCTTGTTGTGATTTGATATGTAGCCCTAGTTATGGACTATGTTGGAATATGGCACAAATTGCGTAGCAAAGTGGATCAGAGTATGCTCCAGCGGGGTAGTTGTACCTCAGGACCAGCAGACGGCTGGTGGGTATTGCTTTATTAGTTGGACCTTAGTGGCGGATGTTAGTGTATAAGTATCCACCATTAATTCAGTTTTAGTATTGAGAAACGTTGTCAGATGCGTTTCATGTGGCCGAGCATGAGGCTATATATATGTTTGCTGTAATGAGAAAATTCGACTCGATATGCATTTCCTTTTTGCGAGATTTATGCGTGGATCGGGTGGCACGCTGCCACGGGTTATTTGCATCGGGTGGCACGCCGCCACAGGTATGGTATCTAGATCGGGTGGCACGCCGCCACGGGTATGTCATTGGAGCGGTTACACACCGCAACAGTGTAATGTGAAAATAGAGTTAGTTATATATTACCTGGTATACAATACTTCCTAGCTTCTGAGTAAAAGTCCGTTTTGAGTATCGCTTGGCAAATGGCACGTCGGTTGTGTCCTTTCAGGATTTGATAGCATACGTTAATTGTTTCACCGTGGGTGAGGTTGATTGCTTGGGTTCAAGACCTAGATATGTGCGTGGCTAACCGTTTTAAGCTTAGTGACTTGAGGTGCTTCATGAGTAATAGTGTTTGGATAGAATCACGAATCGTGGCAAGGCCACGTGATGTTATGACCTCTCCAGGAGGATTCAGGTACTCTATTTCTATAATGCGAGACGCGATCTCAGTTCTATGTTATGATGACACAGAGGAATTGAATTGCAGCTCTTTTGTTGGAGACAGTTATCATGATTTGAGCTGTCATGATTCGAGTGTGTTCAGACGTTTCTATTGGAGCCTATGTCGTGCTCGTCGTGGCTTAGGCTGGTGTTGAGGTGTCTTATCACCAGTGCGGTGTGTTATAATCGAAATGACCGTTGGAGTCATTAATGAATACGAGCATATTGGATCTTAGCTTGTTAGAAAGGTAAAAATCGAGGTTTGACTCCGAAACCTATTGTGGTATCGGTTAAAAGTGAAATGGATTCACGAATGGTTGACTTGAGAGATGGGTTCGATATATCGCGTGTTCGGTTACCGTGGGCATGATATGAAGGTGTTGGAACAAGACTCTATCTAATAAAAAAGGGTTTTCAGTTGGTATTTGGTTATCATGGGAAATTGTGTGATTAGAGAGTATTGTCTCGAGTGATTGGGTTGTTTGATACATCATATGATCTCAGCCGGAGTAGTGAATATGAGTTATTGCAGTGGATTCGAGTGCATCCTGAGTATAGGCATGGGATTTGCATTTGGCCTATGATTTCAGAAAGTGCAATGTGATTTATGGTTCAGATGGTCTATGAAATTTTGACTATATGGTGTTTTCGGACTTATGTGAGATAGGGTGACGTATGATCGCCCGAGTATATGCTTGGTAAGGTCATTCAGCTATTGAGTTGTTTCTAATACAACTCGGAGTCGGTCGAGGACGAGCGTTTGTTTAAGTTGGGAAGAATGTAACGACCCGGCCCGTCGTTATGGGGAATTTACCACCCCGTCATGTTGCAATTACATGTTTTATGCTTTTATATCAGTGTTAGAGCCTATCGGGTGAGTTAGGAGTGAATTGAATTGAAAATGAAGCAAATATCATGTTTGAAGGAAGTTTGAATATGGAAAGTCAACCAAGAGTTGACTATCGAGTTAGAGTGCTCGGAATCGGATTCTGATGATTCGACTAGTTTCGAGGGATCATTTATGACTTAGGAGAACAATCAGATATGAATTTGGAGGTCCGGTGTAGTTTTAGGCTTGAATTGGCTAAAGTTGAATTTTGGCAAAAATCGAACGGTAGGTGATATTTTGATTCAGGGGTCGGAATGGAATTCCGACAATTTCTGTAGCTTCGTTATGTGATTTTGGATATGTCTACAAATTTTCAGGTCATTCGGAGATCGTCTGGTCGGGTTTTTGATCGAATGTCGGTTGTAGAAGTTGAATGAAAAACTTACGCTTGAATTGCTTGAATTCGATGTTTTTCCGTGTTAAAGTATGTGTTTTTATCATTGGAGCAAGTTCGTATCATGTTTTGTAGTATGTTGGTGGTTTTCGTTGGGGTCCCGGGGGCCTCGGGGTGAATCCGGACCATCATCCGGCATTTTTGAACATGAAAAATCTGCAGAAAATTGCAGAAACAGTGCAGGATTTTTAGCCTTCGCGTTCGCGAGGCAAGGCCCGCGTTCGCGTAGGTGGGGACCAGTTGGTCATCGCGTTCGCGAAGAGGAGGGCCGCGATCGCGTAAGAGGACATAGGGAGGCATCGCGTTCGCGTCAGCATGGTCGCGTTCGCGAAGAAGAAAATCTGGTGGCTGAGGAAAAATGGTCATCGCGAACGCGTGGTTCAGTGCCGCGTTCGCGAAGGGTTAGCCTGTCTGTGCATCGCGGACGCGAGTGGAGTCACGTGAATGCGTAGAGCAAAGGTTCCAGGCAGTGAAGTTAAAACCAGAACATTTCATATACGGGTTTCACTCCGAAACCCCCATTGTTGAGCTCTAGAGTGAGAAAGTGACGGGAATGGCTGGGAAATCATCGGGTTATTGTCGGAGGTAAGTTTTATGTTTCATTTACGCGTTTTTATCTTGAAATCCCCTTTTATTTCACTGAAATTGGATCAAATTGTGGGGAAATTTAGCCTAGGCCAGGGCTTTGGTAAAATACCGATTTGAGCGGGCAAATGGAGTCCGATTTTGGTAAATTTTATATGTATGGACTCGTGGTGAGACGAGGGTTCTGGAAATATGAGTTTCTAAATTTTTCGAGATGTGGGCCTGGGGCTCGGGTTTTGCAAATTTCGTGATTTCTGATATTTTTCGAGTTCTTTCGATTGGGTGATGTTCCATTAGCCTATTTTGATATATTTGTGTTGATTTGTGCTAATTTTTACGTGCGTGGATGCCGGTTCGAGGAGCTAAGGCGTCGCGGGCATGAGCTTTTGTCGGTTCGAGGTGGGTAATACTTGTAAATGATGTCCTGAGGGTTAGTAAACTCCGGACTTGCACATCTTAGTGTTGTGTTGAGGTGACTTGCACGCCGGATAACGGGCATGGGGTAGAGCACCATTGGGGATCGCGACTTGGTCCGTCCCGCGTAATAAATAATAACACATAATTGTTGAAATGAATTGGACTAATTATCATGTTTGGGCTTCGTGCCGATTATTTGAATCCTTCAGGGATTAGTATCATTGTCTTGATAACACTGTACATATTTTTATCTAAATTTAAGGTTTTAAATGGTATTTTTGCTATTCAGCATTCTTATAAGGTTATGAAAAACTTGAACAAGGTCTTAATAACATTTTTAGCTGTGACTAATATGATATTGTTGCCCGTAGGGCTTTCTTGATTATTTGTTAGACTGATTGGGCCGAGGGCCATATGTTAGGGCATGACATTTCATGCGAGCATATGCATACACATGCATGGATCGGACTGCACGCCGCAGTGGTATACGGATCGGGCTGCGCGCCGCAGCAGGTGTGATATTAATATTGTGCTTGGGCTGTAGGAGCCCCTCCGGAGTCTGAACCCCCACAGTGAGCACGGGTACCCAAATTGGATCGGGCTACACGCCGTAGCGGTCATATGCATCGCATGGCATACATACATTGGTTTACGTGTACTACGTGGCATAACATTCAGCACTCATACATTACTGGCACACATGCATTAGTTGCCTTATTGACCAGATCTCCTGGTGTAAATTGATAAGGAGTGCTGAGCCCGATGGGCTGATTTGAGTGCGGACTTGCACCGCTTGAGATTGTATCCAGGTATTGGTATATTATTATGAAAGAAAGTAGCTAAAATTGAGATTTCTAAATAATCTACTCACATATGCTTGAAAGGAATAAAAACATAGTTCTGTATTGTGTAGCATGAGATAGTGCCTATCGTGGTTTTCTTCCCTTCAGCATTATTTACTTTTATTACTGCTGAGTTGGAAGTACTCACACCTGACTCCCTGCACCTTGTGTGCAGATTCAGGTACATCGCAACAGGGCTGATTCTATTGCGGCTCGGGAGTGCTTTTGGACAGTCGAGGTAGCTGCCAGCGTTCGCAGGACCTGATTCTCCAGTTTGTCTGTATTTTGTTCTGATCATCCCACACTTGTGCACAGTTATATTCACTATTTACACTTTGTATACTCTGTAGAGGCTCATGACTCTTGACCCTTCGGTCTATGGGAGTTGGCACGTGTCGGGACTTGGTTCCCTGTTTTTAATATATCTAACACTGTTATGCTTAAATTGGATAAAGTGAGCTTGTGGCTCCGTGGTTATTGTTGATTGGTCGGGCTGGCCTAGCAGTGTGCTGGGCGCCATCACGACCGGATTTGGGGTCGTGACATCCCTGATTTAAATGGGCAGTTTTTCTTCACTTCTTTTCGTTTATTTTAAAAGTCCAAATTGAAACTACTTCCCGATTTGAATGGGTAGTTTTTCTTCTTTTTTTTGTTTTTTGTTTTTTATAGATTTTTTGTTGCTTTTTTTATTTTAAAATAATTTAAAAACTACAACTTGGAACTACTCTCACCAATTTGAATGGGTAATTATTTTTTTAATATTTTTGTATTTTTACTTTTATATAGTTTTTTATTATAGTTAATTTATTATAAGATATTTATATTCATTAATGTAATTAAAGTGAACAATATATATATATATATATATATATATATATATATATATATATATATATATATATATATATATATATATATATAATAACTAACCATTTTCTAACTAATTAAAATAATCTTGCAATTATACTAACACGTTTTTTCTCTCCTTTTTAATATATAGATATAGATATATTTTTATATTTTATTTTTATATAGTTTTTCATTATAGTTAATTAATTATAAGATATTTATATTTATTAATGTAATTAAAGTAACCTATATATATATATGGTAGTTTTTTATTTTTGTTTCTTAGATATATTTAAATTTAAAAAGAATAATCAATAATTAATTATTAACTAAATAACTAATTTAATAACTCACTATGCCACGTGGCTTTTTCTAAAGCTGCCACATGACTTAATGAGAGAGCTTTTTCCTTTGCTTTTAATAATATATAGATATAGATATAGATATATTTTTATATTTTTATTTTTATATAGTTTTTTATTATAGTTAATTAATTATAAGATACCTATATTTATTAATGTAATTAAAGTAACCTATATAGGGTAGTTTTTTATTTTTGTTTTTTAGATATATTTAAATTTAAAAGGAATAATCAATAATTAATTATTAACTAAATAACTAATTTAATAACTAACTATGTCATGTGGCTTTTTCTTAAGCAGCCACATAGCTTAATGAGAGCACTTTTTCTTTGCTTTTAATAATATATAGATTTTTGCATACATAAGTATCAAAATTGATATATCATTATTGCAAGAATGCAGTGCGCATGATGCTATATTTTCTGAATCTCTACCAACGTTATTCTCAGTATTATAGTTGATACACCTCTTCATTAAGTCATTTGAACAACAAACAGATATAATTTGCTCTAGAAGTAATTCCTTATACTTAAATCAAAAAAACTTGTTATGCATTTTGACATTACATAGCACGTCAAGTATACTAAGTAGGAAGTAATAGTTACTGGTGTAATAATCGAGGTATGCACTGGCTGAAAAATGAAAACATGACCACCTGATTTTTGTCACTTTTTCAAATGTGCTCTACAATGTTTTAGTGAAAACCTCTAACTTCTAAACTATGCTGCTATCCTACAAAATATCACGAATGTGACCATTTCCGTAGTGCAGGTAAAACCAATTATCTGCATCTTCATCAACTTAAACTCTTCTGTACCCCATTCTCTATAGTCAAAATTTATGAACAAAAAAGGAAGTTTTCTCATGCCATTTTGCTTTTAATTTGCCCATGGATATGTACCAGAAAGTCGACATATGCAAGCCCAAGGATTGTCTTGTCTTCTACCATGTTGGAGAAAAACAACATACCTGAATAGAGATTTTCCAAACATAAGAAAACAATTGAAGATGACCAAAGATGAATAACACAATCAACAAAATATATCAAACACAATACTTTGAGCTTCCTGCATTCCGTACCAATCTGACATATGTAAAAATCTTTCGGTAAGAATGAGTTTGCGGAAATGCAGTTTAAGCAGTGCCTTTTTAACCCTGATGGCTAAGTAACACAAAATAAAATCTAGGTTTGAGAATATCTGGAGGCTAATTCATCATTATATGATCTCATATGATGTATCTGTGCATCCAAGGGGTAAGACGGTGCAAAATTGACTTGATCAAAAGGGACGAAAATCTATGTAGATCATCCACATGATACGGTCATTCCACCAAATTCCCCTTCTTTCAGACCTATCCTAAACCTCATTTTAACTGGAGGTGGTGTGAGAGAGGATAAATATGGGTTAATGTGTTACAAACCTGATGAATCTCCTTTTCTGCATATTTTTAAGCTGGCAAGATCAAACCAAAAACACATCAGAAATATGGCATACGAAGTGATAACATAGACTAATCACATGAATGCCTGCTCTGATTTACAAGTAATCAAATTTAAATAACAAACCATCTCCCAAATAATAGAAATGAAAAAAGGGCATGCTTGCAGAAAACGAAACATCATACCGGAGGTAGTTACACCTTTGGCTTCTAATATCATTAATGATATCATTGAGCTTCTTAGAGAGTGGATTGTCATACTGCTGCAGAACAAACTATAGAAAAAACAGAGGCAATGTGTCAGATTTGATAGACAGATAATCATTTTTATTACATTTAGGTAATCACTTTGGTACCAAGGGAGAAAAGTTTGCTGTTTTTGGTCCATAAGGAGCTTAATGCATTATGAGGAAAATAATTTACCAGAACAAGTAAAGACACTCAGCTGCTATCCATCTCGGACCTATGGAGGAGAAACCAACTAGACCAGCCGTACTTTCTTGATGGAAAAGGTTATGGTATGGAATTGCACAAAATCGAACACTGAAATTGGGAGAGGTTTCGGCTGCATGACTTTATCCTTCAATTTCCATAACCAACGGAACATGCCAATCATATATAGTACCAGGGGCAACTAAAGCCTAAAACAGCTAAAGCAAGTGCTTTGGGCCCCAAAATTTTGTGGGGGCCAATTTTACATGTTAATATATATAAAAATTGTTATAATTTAAATTGGTATTATGTGACGTGGTTAATTCTTGTACAAAAGCGATATACATTTTTAGAACAGTATAACGTATATATCCACCTATTTTTTTTCTTTCTAATAAGCGATGAAATATTTTACAAGATAGTGTATTCAACCTAATTTTTAAATCATTGCCTCAAACATGTCGGTAAGTAGTATCAAAAGTAATACAGCATAAGATTTCAAGCTCCACATATATGAGATATTTATTGAAATTAGTAGAAGCTTGTTAGGATTCAATAATTAAAAATTAACCTATTTGTTCAACATATAAGCTTGAAATTTTTGAGTTTTTATTAGGTATGACTATTTGGTATAATATGCTGATTGCGGCTAGTTCAGTTAGCAAAAGTTTAGCATCAAAATATATGTATATTGATGTTGCCAATAGACGTTAAGACATCTGGGTTTTTTTCTCCCCTAAAAATATAGAGAAAAATAATTTGTAACTTTGAATGTGCATTGAGATATGTAGACTTTGTGAAAAAATATTGCCTTTGACGTTTGACTCTTTTCTAAAGGCGTATATTGCTTATAGAATAATTTTAACAATTCATGTAATGGTTTAATTTCCTCAGCTAAAAAGAAGAAAATTAAAATTTAGAATCTTACCTAAGATAAAAAATGATTCAAGAGAGATTAAATAGATTAATTGTATTATTAATTAAAAATGAATTATTTATGACTTTGCGCGTCTACAAAAGGTAGAATAATCACTTTTTTTAAGGCCTCTCATTATAGTTTGCTTTAGGCCCCAATCTTCGTGACCCGCCCCTGGATAGTACATATAGTTTGACCAGAAGGCATTAACAAAGAAAATACATATTTAATGTACCTTTCTCAGGCTCCTATATTAAAACGATAATACATATTTTACCTCAACATTAATTTATGATAATGTTACATCTTAATAGTGAAGATACGTCAAATTACCTGTGCAGGAACTTCTTCAAAAGATGAAATGCCCAAAAGTTGATGCATAACAACAGGATCTGCAGAGGTTCCGACATAAATTAAACAGTCCTCTCCATTCTCCAGAAGATAGATACCGTTGTCACTAATCAGTTCACTGGAAAGTGGAATAGGAGGAGGAATAATAGATTCTTCTCCCTCCTGCAAGTCCAGAACAAAGTGAGATGTTAGAAATGAAAATGGAAAATAAATCTTGAATGAATCAAGAATGAATAAACAGTGAAAACTTGTGGAAAAGCAAAAAAGCAAAGGTAATACATACGGTCCATAAATACAAGAATAACCATACCTCTACACTGTATTCATGAATGGCTATCAATCTAGGGTGTATCCAAGGGATAGCCAATGGAACAGACAGTGAGGAAACATAATTAGTCCAGAAGGACCTATTATCAATCAGTCCATCAGTTCGCAATCCAGTGCTTTTAACCAGAGCTGAATATCAGGAGGATTTGTGTGAGTAGATTCATTTGATATTATTATACTTCTATCAAGAATGTCTTTGCAGCAGTAAAGGTAACCATGCTCAACAGCTCAAGATGTAACAAAACATAAAAAAGTATATACAAGCTAAATGTGCATATTGATAAAATAAGATAACTCTTCATTGCGTCCAACTAAAAGTAATCATTACCATTGTCAATGGCCACCACTAACATTAGCTACAACTATAAGTAGTATAATGTCAATATCAAAAGAGATGGGATCGGCTATATGAATCCTCACTGACAATGTTCCCATTTGAATTCATCTCAAGCTAACATTACAACAACAACAAAAAAAAATCATGTGATCCCACAAGTGGAGTCTGGAAAGGGTAGAGTGTACACAGACCATATCCCTACCTTGTGTGAGGTAGAGAGGTTATTTCTGATAGATCTTCAGCTAAAGAAAAGCATTTTCAGAACAAGTTTAAATGATAAAAGTGTAAAAAAGCGAATTTCACTGAACAAAAGAAAAGTATTGACAACAACAATAATAAAGATAACCAATGTAAAAAAAACAATAATAGTCAAAAAATTAAAGAATAAGAAATTAATTGAATAATATTAATAATATTGATAAGAAGAAGCAAGAGCAGATAAAGTGTTTTAAACTAGAACCATGCTCTCCTATAGAAAAGAGAGAACTCGCTCGACTACCTACTAACCGTTTACACTAATTCTTGACCTCCGTGCTCTCTTATGTCATGTCCTCGGCGAGCTGAAGATGTGCCATGTCCTGTTATTCTTCCTCGGTCTACCTTTCCTCTCCTTAGACTTATCACTACCAACCTCTTGCACCTCCTCACTGGTGCATTTTCGGTCCTAATCTTCACACGCCTGAACCATCTCAGCCTCGCTTCCCGCATCTTGTCCACCACGAAGGCCAATCCCACCTTGCCCTGCATATCGTTGCTCCTAATCTTATTCTCCTAGTATGCCCACATATCCATCTAAGCATCCTTATTTCTGCTACATTCGTCTTCTGAATGTGTGAGTTCTTGCCTGGCCAACCCTCTACCCTATACAACATAGTTGTCTAACAACCACTCTACACTAAGGCTATGTTGTGGGCCGTTCTTGGACCGGGACCGGACCGGGACCGCGTGCCTGGCGGTCCTAGCGGTCCTGGCGAGCCGGTCTTACCGTGCCGGGCTCCAGGTGGGCTAAAAGAACGTGATGGACCGGTCCAGACCATTTAGACCGCGAGACCGGGACCGCGAAGACCGGGACCGGCTAGCGGTCCTAGGCCGGTCTTAGCGGGCCTGGCGGGCCTCTAGCGGTCCTAACGGTAATAATTTTAAAAAAAAAAAAAAATTAAAATTGGCCCAACGGGCAGATTTAACAAGTAGTCGTTGGAGCCTCAAAAATAGCCGTTTTTGACTTTAAAAATTAGCCAAATGGTCCCCCAACTTTAATATAACCCCAATCTTTATATAATTACACTTTTTCCCAATTCTCAACTATAAATACCCCCCATTCTTTCATTTTAACTCACCAATTCATCAATCTATCTTAATCTCTCTCAATCTCTCTCAATTGCTTATATTATTATTCCAATTTTGTGAAATTTTGTGAAGTTGGTGAATTGAAGTATTCAAGTCTTCAAGTCTTCAACAATTTGCAATTTTCAATTTTGAAGAAGTTGTTCGTCAATTCGGTAAAGTCGTTCCAACTCTTAATTTTTAAGAATATATTTTGTGTGATTTTGTTTGCATAATTACAATTAAAATGGCATTTTCATTGAAAAAAATGTTTAGTGCTAAGGGAAAAGCTAAAATGGGTGAAAGTAGTCGTCAACCAACTAACCTCCCCCCGGTTCCCCGACCTACCCGTCCTAGTGGTCCAATTATTCTTGATAGTGATAATCCCTGTTTTCAATTTAGCGATACTGAATTTTGTCATAATATTTCACGAGAAGATCAACTAGATAATGAAATTATGATTGCTCTTTATCCTAATTTACAAGTTCATAGGCAACTGGATTTTGATGAAACCCAACAGGATTTTGATGAAACTCAACAGGATGTAGATGAAACACAACCGGATTTAGATGACACACCTACTAGTCCGGCTAATAACCTAACTGAACCACAACACCCACCTGTACAAACACCTACTTTAAATAGACAACCTTCTAAACGCCAAGAAACCTCATTAGTTTGGCAATTTTTTACTCAACTAAGAGATCAAAATAAGGCTCAATGTAAAAATTGTAAAAAATTGTTGGTGCATAGATATACTGGAGACCGTAGTGGCACGGGTACTTTGACTAGGCACATACAAACACACCCTACTGAAAAAGCTAAATATAACAGATTAAAAGCACAGCTAGAGGGGACAAGTGTAGAAAAAGCGGGTAACGCTAGTACAAGTTCTAATCTAGTTCAACCTGGAATAAATACTGTCACCGGAGGTATATTATATTACGATCCAAACAAAGATAGGGAAGAATTAGCAAAGATGGTTACCGTTATGTGTTTATCGTATACTTTTCCTTCTAATCCTAATTTTGTGCATTATATTAGAAAAGTTTTTAATCCTACTTATAAAGGTTGGCCTCGTGCAACAATTAAGGCCGATATATATAAATTTAAACATGAATACGAACAATATTTGCGGTATTTATTTAGTCATATAACTAATAGAATTTCTATTACCACCGATATTGGTAGAAGTAATAATGATTGTGACTACCTAATCTTGAAGGATTTATGAGATTTGCAAAAACGCATTCTTGCGTATAGAATAATTAACTCCCGTCACACAGGTAAGTTTATCGCTAATACTGTTGGTGATATTTGTAGATATTTTTGCATTAATGATAAAATAATGTCAATTTCTATGGATAATGCTTCTAGTAACACTAGTGCAGTAGGAATTCTTACAAACACATTAAATCCTGCATTTAGTAATATATTTCATGTTAGATGTATTTGTCATATTTATCATTTAATTGTCGGTGATGGTATGCGAATTTTAAATTTAGAAATTGAAAAGCTTAGAATGGCTCTTAATTGGTTTTTTTATTCTAATCGTAGAAGTAGACTTAGGGAGTATTATAAAAAACGTGATGAATATGGTCTTAGAGAAAGAAAGGTTCCTAAACCTTGCCCCACTAGGTGGAATTATATGTACGAAAGTTTAGTAGTTGCTTACGAATATAGGAACCCTATTAATGCAACGTTCAATGCTCGGGTTGGGGATGTGGATGATGATGAAATGCTTACAACCCAAGATTGGACTAATGTTAAAACTCTTATAGATTTTTTAGAACATTTTCACGCTGCTACAAATGTACTTTCGGACAATATTATCCAACTATTTCTAATTGTTTAGTTTATATTGCAGCCTTATGTGTATTATTTATGGATTTTAACGAGGGTGGGCATATTTATGAACTTGCTATAAATGCAATGAAAGAAAAATTTTAAAAATATTTTTTCCCTATCCCTCCTATTTATGGTGTAGCAGCAATTTTAAACCCTACAATGAAATTAGGAGGTCCTCATTTTTGGTATACAAATATTTATAACGCTTTAGATCTTACACTAGAAAAACGTGCTACTCTTGCAGATGCAAAAGCATCAATTAAAATTAATACTCAAACAATTTATAATGCATACCAACAAGCCTTACATAATTCTAGGCCAAATGTTCCAACCCCTACTTCGTCTACTTTACAGTCGTCCAAAAGAGCCGCGGGCTTGAAGGCACTTGAATCTTGGACGGAGTTTAGGGGTTCTCAAGGAGATAATTTTGATGAATCTTCCCATCTAAATGAGCTTCAAGTTTATTTGTCGCAGGTAGGGGTGGCAAATAGGCGGGTTGGGCTGAATTTTGGCGGGTCAAGATGGGTTAGTCAATAAATGGGTCATTGCCCAACCCAGCCCAAAGTGAATTTGGGTTAAGATGGGCTGAACAATGGGTTATAACCCAACCCGCCCAATATGACCCATATTTTAAAATTATGCTCATCTTGCATTCAATTTTTGTTAGTGGGTTTGCGCCCGGGGTGGGGGTGAGGGGGAGGGAGCATGGGAGGGGTAGGGGTAGAGGGTGTAGAAAAATAAAATAATAAAAAATTAAAATAATTAAAAATTTAAAATACAACAAAAAAATTATCTTTTACAGGGAATTTGTGCGGGGTGGGGGTGTAGGGGGTTGGGTGGGATGTGGTGGGGTGGGTGAGTATGTGGCGTAAAAAAACAAAAGAATAGAAAATTAAAAATACAAAAAATAAAAAAATCAGAGTAACTAAGTAAATTTCTAAATAAATTAGGTTGAGATACTCTGTTTTGGGTGAGTTTCATGGGTTATATTTGGGCTGTTAAATGGGTCAGAATGGGCTATAAAAAATAATGGGTTACCTTGGGCTCAACCCAAATTGACCCATAAGCTAAAATGGTTGTAGCCCAACCCATTAATATCTGGGCTAGTTCGGTGGGTTAGATGGGTTTGGGCTCAAATTGCCACCCCTAGTCGCAGGGACTAGAGAAGGAGAATCCAGACGGGAGTTTTGAGCTTTTGGAATGGTGGAAGTTACGGGAAAAACATTTTCCTGTTCTTGCAAGGATGGCTTGCGATATATTATCTATTCAAGCGTCAACAGTTGCATGAGAGAGCGCCTTCAGTCAAGCAAGACTTCAAATAGGAGATCATAGAGCATCTATGAGGGAGAGCTTGGAGAAGTCAGTGCTATTTAGAGATTTGATCCGCTCGGAAAGAAGAAACTTTGGACTTGCAGAATCAAAACCGGATGTGGATGAAGCTTACGAAGAAATGATTGCAGAACTTGCAGAGGATGCTGCTTCGGCGGGAAGTGGTGATGAACAAGCTTCTTTTCCACCACCGCGAACGGAACCTCCTCCAAATCTTGAAGGATTTATGAGATTTGTTAGAGATATGTAAATTGTGTTGTAAATTGTACTTTGGCACATCTTATTTAGTTTTTTTTTTTCCTTTTAATGGTGGTATTAGTACCTTGTTGTGCTCATTCCATTGGGGGGAGAAGACTAATAAAGATATGTCATTTTTAGTAATAAAAAATATTACACAATTATTTGATTTATCTCTTAATACATAATATATATCTATTTAATACATATACATATAATATATATATACATAATATATATTATATATATATATATACATAACATATATATATTATATATATACATAACATATATACTTAACATATATATACTTAACATATATATAAATTTAATATATATATATACTTAACATATATATACTTTAACACATATATATTTACATTTATATACTTAACATATATACTTAACACACACACACACATATATATATATATATAACTTAACTTATATATATACTTAATACATATATATATATATATATATATAACTATATATAACTTAACTTATATAAACTTAATATATATATACTTAAGTTAAGTACTTAATACATATATATATATATATATATATATATATATATATATATATATATATATATATATATATATATATAACTTAACTTATATACTTAACTTATATAAACTTAATATATATATACTTAACATATATAAACTTAACATATATAAATACTTAACATTTATATACTTACCATATATATATATATATACTTAACATATATATACTTAACACACATATATATATATATACTTATTAAATAATTTTTTTTTTTTAATTAAAAGCCCACGAAGCCCGCCAGGCCCGGACCGCCAGGCCCACGATCACGTGGGCTTAGGCCCGTCACGGGCCGGTCTTACCCACCAGGCCCGGGACCGCCAGAAAAAAAGACCACGAAGCCCAGGACCGTCTGGACCGGCCCGCCAGGCCCGGGACCGGCCCAGAATACAGCCTTACTCTACACAACTTACCTTTAAGTCTTTGTGATAAATTCTTATCACATAGGACAATGGATGCGAGCCTCCATTTTATCTCAAGCTAACATTATACAAATTAAAAACAAAAATAAGAAGTACTAGAAGTACTCTACATTTCCTACTACATAAGAATTTCTAATAACATTATACTTTCTCGGTCTTTTGGCTAAGATCAAAGTATAGTATTTGTTCTTATCAATTTAAAATAAGGCAAAAGAACTCCTAGAAAGCATCGAACCTAAAGTAAAAATGTTAACATCACTAAAATATATTTTCAATTCATTGGTATTGCCTATATATAAGAAATCTGTTGATTTTTTTATATGGTCAAGGCTCTTGCCGCAATTCCTCTTAATTCAGTGATTCTGAACTCCCGTTTTCTCTCTCCTCCCTTTCCCCTCTCTGTACGCATCCTTCCCCCAACGGTCAGATCCCTTTCCCCCCACCCCCTTGCCGGTGATTGATCCCCCCCCCTTTCCGGCGTCACCTTCCTCCTCCGGTGACAACGTCACCTCCGGCGGTCAGTTTTCTTTATCTCTTTATCTCTCGCCTCTCTCTCTCTACACTTTCTTCCTAGGGTCAGCTCCCCTACCCCCACCCACCCCAGCGTCTGCACCTAACGCCCCTGCCGGCGACGCTGCTACTGCCGGAGACACCCATCTCCAGCGACTTCCCCCGTAAGTCCACCCACTTCTCTCTCTCTTCCGACTCTCTCTCTTGTCCCCCCCACCCCCCACCCCTTTCCCCTTTTTTGTGTGTGATTTGCAGGTACTAGAGGCGGCGGACGAGGCGAGCTTTTGGCACTTGGAAGCGAGGAGCAAAGCTACATCGGCCAAAACGAGTAGGTTTGGCGGCAGTTGACCCGGGCGCATCAAAGCTTACTTTCAGGTTTTTCCACCCGGAGTTGGTACCTCCCGATCTCTTGTTTATTCTGTACGTCCTTTTACGTATTTTAACTAGCATCTTGTGTGTGGTTTACTCTATCGTTATCTAGCAAGCATCCTTTTGCGTAATTCTATTAAAGTTCGTCTCTTTTACCGTAGTCTGTTGGAGGGATAGTGGCCGCGGCGGAGGATGGTACTGTAAGGTCATGTCCTCGGGGGGTGGGGGCGGAGGCGAGCAAGGGCGGGGAGCGGTCCCGTGGGTAGGGCGGGAAGGTTTGGGCGGGGAGAGGTTAAAGGACGCTCGGAGATTGAGGATCGGGTCGCGGAACGTAGGCACACCAACCGGTAAGCCCATCGAGTCGGCAAAGATTCTCCGGTAAGAGAGGTCAACATAGCACGCGTGCAGGAAACCAGGTGGAAAGGGACGAAGGCGCGACGGATGTTGACGAGTTTAAGTCGTGGTACTCTGGGGTACGAGGGTAAGAACGGAGTAGGTATCTTGGTAGATAGGGACCTTCGCGAGTCCGTGGTCGAGGTTAGGCGAGTGGACGATAGGTTAATGTCTATTAAACTGGTTATCGGCGGTAGTGTTCTCAATGTCGTCAGCGCCACGCGCCGCACGCAGCTGCATCGGCGAGAGGTTAAAGGCGTTGCGAGGCTCGGACGAGTTGGCGTCGGACGAGTCGGCGAGCAGTATTCCCCAATCCGAGAAGTTAGTTATCGGAGGGGACTTTAATGGTCATATTGGGGCGGCGGCTCTGGTGGTTATGGTGAGGTGCACGGCGGCTTTGGCTTTGGGGTTAGGAACGGAGGAGGCACTTCGCTGCTTGATTTCGCTAGGGCTTTCGAGCTTTTGATCGCGAACTCGTCATTTCAGAAGAGGGATGAGCATTTGGTTACTTTCAAAAGTTCCACGGCGAGGACTCGGATTGATTACCTCCTCCTCAGAAGGAGCGATAGAGGGTTGTGCAAGGATTGCAAGGTTATTCCGGGAGAGTCCCTTTCAACTCTTCATAGACTCCTAGTGATGGATGTAGGTCTCTGGGCGAAGAGGAAGAGGAGGGGTTCTCGGGGCCGACCGCGGATTAGATGGGGAACTTTGACTAAGGAGAAAGCCCGGGAGCTGGAGAGGAAGCTAGTTGATGGGGGAGCTTGGAGTAGCTCTGGGGAAGCGGACGCAACGTGGTCAGTGACGGCGAACTTGGTTAGGGAGGCTGCGCGAGATGTGCTTGGGGTAGCCAAGGGCTATTCAGGCAGGCACCAAGGTGACTGGTGGTGGAATGAGGTAGTCCAAGGAAAAGTGGAGGCGAAGAAGGCGGCGTTTGCTAAGTTGTCAGGGAGCTCAAGCGAAGAAGAAAGGAGAGCGAACAAGGAGAACTACAAGGTGGCGAGGAAGGAAGCGAAACTGGCGGTCACGGAAGCTAAAAATGCAGCGTTTGGGCGCATGTACAAGGAATTGGGGAGAAAGGCGGGGACAGAAAGTTATTCCGGTTGGCTAAGGTGAAGGAGAGGAAGGCGCGGGATCTAGACCAAGTTAGGTGCATCAAGGACGAGGATGGTAGGGTTCTGACGGGGGAGTCGCAAGTCAAGCGGAGATGGCAGGAATACTTTCGAGGTCTGCTTAACAAGGAAAGGGATCGAGACTTTGAGGTAGGGGAGTTGGGGAATTCAGAGTGTCATAGAGACCTTGGGTACTACAAGCGCATCAGGGTGGGGGAGGTCATGGGGGCTTTGCGTAGGACAAGTAGGGGTCGTGCGACCGGGCCAGATGAAATCCTGGTGGAGTTCTGGGAAAGTATAGTAGGGCAGGAGTGGAGTGGTTGTCCGGGTTGTTCAACGTGATCTTCAAGACTAAGAGGATGCCGGAGGAGTGGAGGTGGAGCATAGTGGTGCCCTTGTATAAGAAACAAAGGGGATATCCAGTGTTGCAACAACTATAGGGGTATCAAATTAATAAGTCACACCATGAAGGTCTGGGAGAGGGTGATCGAGGCGAGGGTGAGGGAGATGTCATCTATATCCGTGAACCAGTTTGGTTTCATGCCGGGTCGCTCTACTACAGAAGCTATCCACCTTATGAGGAGGGTGGTGGAACTGTTCAGGGATAAGAGGAAGGACCTGCATATGGTGTTTATCGACTTGGAGAAGGCGTACGATAAGGTCCCTAGAGAGGTTCTGTGGAGATGCTTGGAGGCGAAGAGCGTGCCAGAAGCCTACATCAGAGTGATCAAAGACATGTACGATGGAGCCAAGACTAGGGTTAGGACGGTGGGTGGCGACTCGGACCATTTTCCGGTGGTTATGGGGCTACATCAAGGATCTGCGCTAAGCCCTCTCTTATTTGCCTTGGTAATGGACGCTCTAACTCGCCATATTCAAGGGGATGTGCCATGGTGTATGCTCTTTGCTGACGACATAGTCTTGATAGACGAGACGAGGGCTGGTGTTAATGCGAGGTTAGAGGTCTGGAGACAGACCCTCGAGTCTAAGGGTTTTAAACTAAGCAGGTCTAAGACAGAATATCTAGAGTGCAAGTTTAGCGCCGAGTCGAGCGAAGTAGGCTGGGACGTGAAGCTGGGATCTCAAGTCATAGCCAAGAGGGACAGTTTCAGATATCTTGGATCAGTGATTCAAGGGGACCGAGAGATTGACGGGGATGTCACTCACCGTATAGGAGCTGGGTGGTTGAAGTGGAGGCTCGCATCAGGAGTCTTGTGTGACAAGAAAGTTCCACAGAAACTCAAGGGGAAGTTTTATAGAGCGGTGGTTAGACCTGCCATGTTGTATGGGGTGGAGTGCTGGCCTGTGAAGAACTCTCATGTCCAGAGAATGAGAGTTGCGGAGATGAGGATGCTCAGGTGGATGTGCGGGCTCACCAAATTAGATAAGATTAAGAATGAAGTTATTCGGGAGAAGGTGGGGGTGGCCCCAGTGGATGAGAAGATGCGAGAAGCGAGACTCAGGTGGTTTGGGCATGTGCGGAGGAGAAGCCCTGATGCACCGGTGAGGAGTTGTGAGCGACTGGCGGTGGTTGGCGCGAGTCGAGGCAGAGGGAGGCCTAAGAGGTATTGGGGTGAGGCGATTAGGCAGGATATGGCTAGAATGGGGATTTCCGAGGACATGACCCTTGATAGGAAAGTTTGGAGGTCTAGTATTAGGGTTGTAGGGTAGGGCCTTCTAGAATTCTTAGTACTTCTGTTAGGGGCTGAGTGGGGTTTGGTAGCGATCTCTATAGTTAATTAATGTATTGTATTGTGCCTCTTATGGTAGTAACCGATTGGTATTATTGCATGTCATTCTACTTTTGGTTTTATGTTTAGATAATTATTTATTTGATTTATCCCGGATTTACTAACATTGTTTTGTTTTGTTTTGTTTGTTGATTTTCTCTCTCTTTTTCTGAGCCGAGGGTCGGCCGGAAACAGCCTCTCTACCCTTTCGGGTAGTGGTAAGGCCTGTGTACGTATTACCCTCCCCAGACCCCACTTTGTGGGAACATACTGGGTAGTTGTTGTTGTTGTTGTTGGTATTGCCTATATAAATTCTTTTCTTTCATTCTGCCCTATCTTTTACTATGTCTGTATTGATTCCAAGAGCTTGTAGGTCTTTCAAGACAACTTCCTTTCTTGTAATTTAGGTTTATCTTGTCTCCTTTTAACACCAACACTCACCATGACTCACACCTATGGGCCGGTGCATATGGAGGTCAAGACAGAACATAACCAAACCATCTCAAGTGACCTCCTCTCATTTTATCCTCCGGTAGCACTTATTCATTTCAAACATCCGACATTGATTCCATGTGTTGTTTTTCATCTATCATTCAATTCTCTTGGAATGAGCCTAAATATATCTGAATTGTTTGCATTTGGGGACAAAAATCCATATAATCTCACCTTAACTTCATTCTTCATATGCCGAGTGAACTTGCGTTGCATATATTCAATCTTACTTCTACTTATTCTAAACCCCTTAGCGGTTGCTTGTGTTTGCAAACAAGTTAAACCTGGATTACAATGTGGGAATCATAATATCGGGATTAAAACAATAACGAGATTATTTAGAGGATACACTTTTTTGGGAAGATAGTTGGTTCATTGGATTAAGAATGGGATATACCGAGCATAATATAAAATATGTGTTTGGTTTTATAATAAATAAACTTGGACATCGTATGAGGATTTTATGGCCACTTTACTAAGGTTGCCCAGATTTTCAGGTTAATGACGAAATTGCCCCCGACGGCGTATTAAAAACCTGCACTATTTGCAAATCTTGAAACCTACATATCTCCTTCATTATAAGGTCAAATTGAGTGATTCAAAAGCCTAAATTCATTAGAATTTCATAAGGAATCCATTGGGAGCACTAAAACGTATGAACCGTATACCTATAATGAGCAGGTCGAATTTTCTTCCAATTTTTGAACGGAAAGAAGCTTCTGAGACAATTTTTAAGACAGAAAATCAGTGTGTATCACAGAGGTAAGTGATTTGATTATTAAAACTCATTTATGGGTGATTATAAACCACAATCTCATTCTTTAATTCATGAAAACAGTAGAAAAATAGGATTTTGGGGCCTGGAATTATGAGACCTTTAGGAGTCGATTTGAGGGGTCAAACAGACTCCGATTTTGGTGTTTTTTATATGTACGGACTCGTGGTGAGACGAGGAATCCGTTGGTACGATTTCGGAATTTTTGACCAAGCGGGCCAGGGGTCGGTTTTACAATTTTTGGACAGCATGTTAAAAATACTTTAATTAGGCAATTGGGCTAGTTTGTTGAGTAGAATTGATGATATTAAATAAATTGTGTATAGATATGATTGATTTGGAGCAAAATTCGAAAGGAAATGTATTGCTTGAGGATTGAGTGGACTATAAGCCATCGAGGTAATTGTTTGATCTATCCTAGCTTGAGGGAATAGGAGTAGAGTATAATAACTTGCTAATTGCAAAATGATCGAGTGCGGTGTATAGGCGTGGTGACAAGCATCTGTACAGCGGAGTCTAGCATGACCGTGAGTCGTTTGTTGATACATGTTGTGAGCTAATGTGAAAGTTATGTTATTGTTCCCTTGCCGGGACCTTGTTGTGTCGTTATTGTTCCCTTGCCGAGATATTGTTATGACTGTTGTTACTCCCTTGCCGGGATGGTACTTGTTGTTTATTTCATTCCTCTTGCCCGTTGATTCTGACTGTTGTTTGGGTGAGGAAGAGTGATAAAGCACGAAAGGGTGATGCCGTGCCATTTTTAATTATATCTGCACGAAGGATCATTCCATGCCATTGTTAATTATATTCGCACGAAGGATCATTTTGTGCCATGTTTATTATTTTTGCACGAAGGATTATTCCGTGCCATGTTTTACTATTTATGCACGAAGGATCATTCCGTGCCACGTTTTACTATTTATGCACGAAGGAATATTCCGTGCCATTGTTAATTAAATCATGCACGAAGGATCATGCCGTGCCATGAATGTGAGGATGAGAGTAAAAGCACGAAGGGTGATGTCGTGCACTTTTATTTGATTATTTGGTGAGGATGAGAGTAAAAGCATGAGGGTGATGCCGTGCACTTCTATTTGATTATTTGGTGAGGATGAGAGTAAAAGCACGAAGGGTGATGCCGTGCACTTTTATTTGATTATTTGGTGAGGATGAGAATAAAAGCACGAAGGGTGATGCCGTGCACCTTTATTTTATTATTTGGTGAGGATGAAAGTAAAAGCACGAAGGGTGATGCCGTGCAACTATTCAATTTCTTATTTTGTGATAACTGTTTGTTGCACTCTGTTTTTACTTTACTGATGAATTATGTATATTCGATTGTGCTCTCCATAGCATGTTTCCTCCCTTGCTATTTGTGCTATTCAGTATTTCTGTTATTTTGTGGTACATATGTATATAGAACTACACAGGTTTATGTGAGTGTCTGGTCCTAGGCCTCGTCACTACTTTGCCAGGGTTAGGCCAGGCACTTACCAGCACATGGGGTCGGTTGTGTCGATACTACACTTTTGTGATTTTTGCACAGATCACGATACCAGAGCAGCTTTTGGACCACAGCAGTAGTATACTGAGCGGGAGCTGATTTCAATCCAGGGACTTACGAGGTAGCCTAGCTGGTGTTCGCACTGTAGTCTCATTGTTTCGAGATAGACGGTTGTTATACTTCTTTCAGACCATTATGTGTAGTTATTCTTAGTAGTTCGTGAGTTAGTACGTCTTGGGTAGAGGATTTATGTTGAGTATTTCACAATTATATTCAAATTTATGCAAGTAGACTTCCGCAGTTAATGTTATTATTATTATTCATGTTATTAAATTGACCACTGGACGATTGTGTTAATGGAAAGATGGTGAGTAAATTGGCTTGCCTAGCTACCACGAATAGGCGCCATCACAATCCCGATGGTGAGGAATCCGGGTCGTGACAAGTATCTCCTACTACTGTTCTCACAGTAGTGATAGCCCCTTCATGTCTTTTATGACATTTATATTTAACATGAATTCCCTTATTCTCCAACACCCATTATACAACCTTTCTTGGTACTCTATCATATGCTTTCGCCGGGTGAATGAACACTATATGTATATCTTTCTTCCTCTCACAATCAATTTCCATCAATCTTCTTAGCGACAAGAATACAGTTTCCTTTGTATATTTACCGAGCATAAATCCAAACTGATTCTCAGTCGCTTAGTACGCTCTGTCACTATTTCCTAGAGTTCTGTCATATGACTCATAAGTTTAATACGATAGTTTGCACAACTTTGAATATCTCCTTTGTTTTTAATATACTAAGAGAATTAACAAAGAGGACTAATACGTTTATGATGTAATTTTTGCTATGCATCTTCTGGATGCCATTTAATGAAATACCTTACTTCATCAAAAAAATAACAAAGAGGACTAATCGCTCCTCCAATTTGAAAAGCAGTAAATGAAAACTAAGGTGGAATAGAAAAGGAAGATTTTGTGGAAATCAGTTTTTGCTTATACTAATAGAAAATAAAAACAGCAAACTTCAAAAGAGTGTTAATAGATAATTGACTATATGGATAAACCGACTCCATCAAATCATTGGAAATTGAAAGGCCTGGCTAAAAAGCAATGCAAGACATACCTAGTGTGTAAAGAGGAAGAACTTTAAGTGCCTCAGGAAGAACAAGCTGTGATGAGGAAGAGACAGTGGCACAAAATTTACGATAAGAGTGTAGAATGTTGATGCAATGGTTTGTCACATGCTCTCGGATTTGTGGAAGAGGAGCTGTTGGAACTTCACTGGCCACTGCATGGGAGAAAAAAGCATCTGTATGATTAGATTTAAACGAAAAGAAGCAGAGTGTAAAGAAGAATTTCATGCAATTAAAGCATTAGGCAATAGTGAGTGGGTTAGCTTTAATACAGAGAAGTGACGGTAGGGGAGGCTCAGGTGATGCTCATAAATAACTGGCGTCCTCCATGAAGATCCGATATAGTCACTACTTTCCTTAGAAAACAATTAATCTAACGTGCCACCACATTCTCATAGGATGCTCCACCGAATTAAATTACTGTTCTATAATTCTAAAGTAAGTGCAGATTGGTCAATATTGTTTATCACATTACCAATCAACGAAGAACATAAGCAAATATCAAACAAAAGAAGCAAGAAGCCAAAGTCACGAGTGAAAAACACGGAAAACATTAGGTTTCTGCTTATCCAAACAATATCAACATCTCTTTTTTTCTTTGTTTCGTTTAGTCTCTCAGTATTTTGTTCAGCATGGATTTCCAAAAGCACCACCACCCCCTCCCTACCCCTACCTTTTTTTTGAAGAAGGTAACATATTATATATTAATAAAAAGACTTCCCTAAAATAGTGAAGTAACCCATATTTACAAGGGAAATACGTAAAAGAAAATCTTAATCATATCACAATGCATCTAGAACATCAAAAATGAATTAATTGTCCTCCATATACTTTCCTTTACACCAAAAATAAAAAAGAGCCAAACATTTCATCTTTTTCTTCTCGATGTTATTGGACTTGTCTTCAAAACATCTTTGATTTCTCTCTTCCCATATTGACCACCATATGCATGTTGGAACTATTCTCCATCTCTCTTTATAGCTAGAGTTGTTGCCCTCTTTATTCCAGCAATGTAGAACATCATTAATTCTCCCCGGCATTACCCATGAAATTCCCTTTAGACTGATGAATATTCTCCATAGTTGTGCAGTGATCAGTGCAAAAAAAGATGACTAATTGTCTGTGCCTCTTCTTTACATAAGTAACATCTGGAGCACAGATTGAATCCTGTTTTGATTAAGTTGTCTTGTGTTAGTGCTGCCTCTTTTGCCATAATCCATGTAAAGCAAGCAATCTTACACGGAATTTTTACTTTCCATATCATCTTCCATGGCCAACAACCCACTTGATTGTTAGACACGTTAAATTCCTTGTAAGCAGACCCAACAGTAAACCATCTCTGCCTATGCCTTTGCCATACCATAAGATCTTGATTAGAGTTAATACCACTAAATCGTTCCAAGGTATTGTAAAAGTCAATTATTCTTTCGATCTCCCAATCATTTAGCCTTCTTCTGAATGTAAGATTTCATCCCTGATAAGTCCATGCCTCCTATTAGGGGTGTGCATTCGAATCGATTTATCAACAAATCGAATCAATTATTTGTTATCGGTTCATCGATAAATGAAATCGAAAAAATCGAAACCTTATTGAAACGATAACGATAAGTAGTTGTACAAATCGATAATCGATAAGTAATTATCGATAAGGGTCAAAATCGAATCGACAAATCGAATGCACACCCCTAATTATTTCATCTACCACATTTAAGGAATGATCATATTTAAAGCGGAAGGGAATGAAGTTCAAATTAATGAAAAATAGAATTAGCAGTGATGATGTATTTTTATTTTTTTTAATACCGTTGGAGTGTTGGTGACATATATTTGATCCCTTACTTTAGTTTCATTGTATATGTCTATTGACACAATTTTTATGTTATAAATAGTGTTCGTCTTATTTTAGCTTCTTTTTGTCCATATTAGTTAGGCGTGTTTATAGTGATATACTTTCCGTGGAATCCCGCAAATTTTCTTATTGGTGTAATCGATAACCGAATCGATAAGCCCCAAAAATTAATAAATCAATATCGAAAAAATCGAAGCCTTATTGAAACGATAATGATAAGCATATGTACAAATCGATAATCGATAAGTAATTATCGATAAGAGTCAAAATCGAATCGATAAATCGAATGCATACCCCTACCTCCTGTAGTGTTATTTGTTGTTGCTGATTCAAGGAATAAATGTCGGGATAAATATCCCTTCAATGGTCCTTGTCCTAGCCAATTGTCATCCCACAATGAAATCTTTCTACCATTTCCTACCTTGAACTTGCATTTGTTAATCAGTTTTGGCCACAAATCCTAATTGACTTCCATACACTAACACCATAAGGCATTCTCACTGATTCGGTTGTCCATTTTCCTTCTGTTCCGTATTTCTCCGCAACAGCCTCTGTCCACAATGATATTTCATCTGCTGCAAGCTTCCATAACCACTTCATCATCAAACTCTGGTTCTGAATTCTCATTTTTTTTATTCCTAGACCCCTCCCTTTTTGCTAGCCATCAGACAATTCCATTTTACCAGGTGGATCTTCTTCTTCTCATGTTGCCTTCCCATAGGAAATTCCTTCTTAATGCGTCAATTCTCTTCACTACATTGATTGGAATCGGAAATAGAGACATCATATAAGTAGGCAAATCATCTAGTACAGAATTAATCAGAATTAGTCTGCCCCCATAGGCAGATAATGATTCTTCCAATTTGCTAGCTTCTTTTCACACTTCTCCAACACTCCAATCTCCATTCCATATTCCTTTTAACTTACTCTTTGCACCTAGTGGCATACCCAAGTATACAGTAGGCAGTTCACATACATTCCCACCTAGAATATCAGCATGACTTTGTAATTCCATTACCTCATTTACCGGATAAATTAAGCTTTTGGGCCAATTTATGCGTAGTCCAGAAATTGCTTCAAAAAGAATGAACATCACCCTTAATACTTTCAGTTATTCTGTATCAGCTTCACATAACACCAAAGTATCATCGGCATACTGTAAATGTGAAATCCTCATGTTGCTATCAGCCGTGCAGTTCACCTTGAAGCCTCTGATCCAGTTGTTTGTCTGTGCTCTTTTTAGCATATCGTTCAAGCCTTCCATAGCAATAATGAATAAAAACGGGGACAGCGGGTCTCCTTTGGGATGGGAAGAATCCAACTGGTTCTCCATTATTCGGTATTGAAAACCTCACAGTTGTTATGCGGTATTTTATCCAAGTAATCCATCTTCCACCAAAGCCCATATTCCTTAAGGTTTCAAGCAGAAACTTCCAATTCAAATGAGTATATGCTTTCTCTATATCCAGCTTGCATAGTATCCCCGGTTCCCTGCTTATTTTCCTTGTGTCAATGCATTCATTAGCTATAAGGACAACGTCCATGATCTGTCTTCCTCTTATGAAAGTTGTTAGATGTCCTAATCCCATGTATAGTAGGTTTATAATATGTCCTAGTTTGATACGTAGTAGGAGTAGAATATGTATTATAAATAGGGCTCATTGTATCATTGTTAATACATCAATAATATATTCTTCTTCCGTGCTTTCTCACATGGTATCAGAGCCACCGTGAGAAATTAATCGTTGTGCCTCATTCCAACGATATCCGGAAAGAAATAACTCAGTCACCGTGCAATTTTCCGGTGACCTAAGTGACTAATTGCGTAAAAGTCACTAATTCTCAGTGTTGTGCAAAATCCAACACCACCAAAAGCTTACCCACATAATTCCGACCAACCCCCAGAACTTTCACCGGGAAAACCCACCCCACGTGCCCCCACGCGCCCCCACGCGCCTGCCGGAGCACTGCCGCCGGCGGCGCGTCAGCCTCACGCGCCGGCGCGTGAGTGCCCTTCCCGACCAGATCTCAAAATTTTTTCTTCAGGCAGCCTGTTCGCGTGGCCTTTCCGAGCCCACCCATCTAGTTCAAATCCAATTCTGACCACTTTTAATATTTTCCGGTATCTACAGTATTGTTCCGGCATAAAAGGCTATTTCCGGCCAGATTTTCGAAAACTTCCTTTTGAACAGTGTTATCGCCTGAGAATTCCGAGCCTACCCATCCTGTTTTCGTTCAATTCCGACCACTTTGAAATTTTTCCGGTAGCTACAGTACTTTTTTCAGCAAAAACAGTATTTTCAGCATCTGTTTCAGAGAACTTTCGGTTGATTCTTTTTTGTTATCCGGTGATAATCCTACTATGTCTTTGGGAATCGATGCTTTAGGGTCTAGAAACCCGGGTTCTGGCAGTTCTAGTGTTATGATTACCTCAGAACCTTTAATGGGAGGTTCAAATTACTTAGATTGGGCTTCATCTGTCGAGTTGTGGTGTAAAGGTCAAGGAGTTCAAGATCACTTAACAAAAAAGGCCGGCGAAGGTGATGAAAAGGCCAAAACACAGTGGGAGAAGGTCGATGCTCAGTTATGTAGTATCCTGTGGCGATCTATTGATTCCAAGTTGATGCCCTTGTTCCGTCCATTCCAGACTTGTTATTTAGTTTGGGAAAAGGCTCGTAATCTCTACACTAATGACATATCTCGTTTCTATGATGTAATTTCGCGAATGACAAACTTGAAGAAACAAGCATTAGATATGTCTACTTACTTGGGACAAGTTCAGGCAGTCATGGAAGAATTTGAGACGTTGATGCCAGTTTCTGCTAGTATTGAAAAACGACAAGAGTAACGACAGAAGTTGTTTCTAGTTCCTACACTCGCTGGACTCCCTAATGACCTTGATTCAGTACGTGACCAGATTTTGGCTAGTCCAACCGTCCCCACAGTTGATGAATTATTCTCTCGATTACTTCGCCTTGCTGCAGCACCTAGCCACCCAGTAAGCTCACCACAGACACTTGACTCATCTGTCCTCGTATCCCAATCAGTGGACAATCGGGCATCTCATACTATGGAGAATAGACGAGGAGGAGGTCATTTTGGAAGATCTAGACCCAGTGCTCTTATTGTCATAAACTTGGACACACTCGTGATGTATGCTATTCTCTACATGGCCGCCCACCCAAAAATGCTTATGTTGCTCAGACTGAGACTACAGGTAACCAGGGATTTTCTTTATTTGAAGGGGAGTATAATGAGTTCCTTCGATATCGAGCAAGTAAGCGGACATCTCCACAAGTAGCTTCTGTTGCTCAGACTAATACTTCTGTTGCTGGTATTTCTTTTGCTTGTGTTTCTAGACTCCTGAACATTGGGCTGTGGACTCAGCCGCTTCTGATCATATCTCTGGTAATAAATCACTTTTGTCAAATATTGCATATTCACAGTCTCTTCCCTCTGTTACTTTAGCCAATGGGTCTCAAACCAAAGCAAAAGGAGTTGGACAAGTGAATCCCCTACCCTCTGTCACTCTAGATTCCGTTCTTTATGTCCCTGGCTGTCCTTTTAATCTTGCATTTGTTAGTCGTTTGACTCGTGCCCTCCATTGTGGTATATATTTTATTGATGATTCTTTTATTATGCAGGACCGCAGTACAGGGCAGACGATTGGAACAGGACTTGAATCAGAAGGACTTTACTACCTTAACTCCCTAAAATCATCCAAGGCATGTCTAGTTACAGATCCTCCGGACCTAATTCACAGACGTTTAGGACATCCAAGCTTATCCAAACTTCAGAAGATGGTGCCTAGTCTGTCTAGTTTATCCACATTAGAGTGTGAGTCATGTCAGCTCGGGAAACATACTCGAGCCTCCTATCCTCGTAGTACTGAGAGTCACGCAGAGTCTATTTTTTCTTTAGTTCATTCTGATATATGGGGTCCTAGTAGAGTCGGTTCAACCTTAGGATTTCGTTATTTTGTTAGTTTCATTGATGATCATTCACGATGTACTTGGATTTTCTTAATGAAAGATCGTTCTGAGTTGTTTTCTATATTCCAGAATTTTTGTGCTGAAATTAAAAATCAATTTGGTGTCTCTATTCGCACTTTTCGCAGTGATAATGCCTTAGAATATTTATCCACTCAATTTCAGCAATTTATGACTTCTCAAGGAATTATTCATCGGACCTCTTGTCCGTATACCCCTCAGCAAAATGGGGTTGCAGAGAGAAAGAATAGGCACATCATTGAGACTGCTCGCACACTTCTCATTGAATCTCATGTTCCGATGCGTTTTTGGGGCGATGCAGTTCTCACAACTTGTTATTTAGTTAATCGGATGCCTTCCTCTCCTATCCATAATCAGATACCGTACGCAGTATTGTTTCCCCAATCACCCATATACTCTGTTCCCCCTCGTGATTTTGGAAGCACTTGTTTCATTCATAACTTAGCCCCTGGAAAAGATAAGTTAGCTCCTCGTGCTCTCAAGTGTGTCTTCCTTGGTTATTCTCGTGTTCAGAAGGGATATCGTTGTTACTCACTTGATCTTCGTAGGTACTTTATGTCCTCCGACGTCACATTTTTTGAGTCTAAACCTTTCTTTACCTCTTCTGACCATTCTGACCCCCTTGATATATCTGCGGTCTTACCTATACCGACCTTTAAGGTGCTTACTATAGCTCCTCCTTCTACTTCCGCCACAGAAGCCTTACCCGAGTCTCCTATAGCTCCTCCTTCACCTTCCACTATAGAAGTCTTATCCATTCCAGCCGTTGAAGAGTCTTGTGTGGTTCCTCCTAGACTCCCTGCCACAGGAACACCACTTTTGACATATCATCGTCGTTCGCGCTCAGCATCAGGCCCAGCTGATTCACGTCCTGACTCTGCCAATACTGCGGACTTGTCTCCTCTTAATCAGCCGATTGCACCTCGGAAAGGTATACGGACCACCCTTAATCCTAATCCCCATTATATCGGTTTGAGCTATCATCGTTTGTCATCACCCTATTATGCATTTCTATCTTCTTTGTCCTCTGTTTCCATCCCTAAGTCAACAGGTGAAGCATTGTCTCATCCAGTATGGCGACATGCTATGATTGACGAGATGTCTGCTTTACATACGAGTGATACTTGGGAGCTCGTTCCTCTTCCTTCAGGTAAATCTACTGTTGTTTGTCGTTGGGTGTATGCGGTCAAGGTTGGTCCTGATGGTAAGGTTGATCGTCTAAAGGCTCGTCTTGTTGCCAAAGGATATACTCAGATATTTGGGCTCGATTACAGTGATACCTTCTCTCCTGTGGCTAAGATAGCATCAGTCCGCCTTTTTCTATCCATGGTTGCTGTTCGCCATTGGCCCCTCTATCAGCTGGACATTAAGAATGCCTTTTTACACGGTGACCTTGAGGATGAAGTTTATATGGAGCAACCACCTGGGTTTGTTGCTCAGGGGGAGTCTCGTGGCCTTGTATGTCGCTTGCATCGGTCACTTTATGGTCTAAAGCAGTCTCCTCGAGCCTGGATTTGGTAAGTTCAGCACAGTTATCCGAAAATTTGGCATGATTCAGAGTGAAGCTGATCACTCAGTATTCTATCGGCATTCTGCCTCGAGTCTCTGTATTTATCTGGTGGTCTATGTTGACGACATTGTTATTACCGGCAATGACCAGGATGGTATTACTAAATTGAAGCAACATCTCTTGCAACATTTTCAGACTAAGGATCTGGGCAAACTAAAGTATTTTCTGGGTATTGAGGTTGCTCAGTCTAGCTCAGGTATTGTGATCTCACAACGAAAGTATGCCTTAGATATTCTTGAAGAGACAGGAATGACGGGTTGTAGACCGGTTGACACTCCGATGGATCCAAATTCTAAACTTATGCCAGGACAGGGGAGCCTCTTAGCGATCCTGCAAGATATAGACGGCTGGTTGGTAAATTAAATTACCTTACAGTGACAAGACCTGACATTTCCTTTTCTGTGAGTGTTGTGAGTCAGTTTATGGATTCTCTGTGTGATAGTCATTGGGATGCGGTTGTTCGCATTCTTCGGTATATAAAATCAGCTCCAGGCAAAGGTTTATTGTTTGAGGATAGAGGTCATGAGCAGATTGTTGGATACTCAGATGCTGATTGGGCAGGATCACCTTCTGATAGACGTTCTACGTCTGGGTATTGTGTCTTAGTAGGAGGAAATTTGGTCTCCTGGAAGAGCAAGAAACAGAATGTGGTTGCTCGATCTAGTGCAGAAGCAGAATATCGAGCGATGGCTATGGCGACATGTGAGTTAATTTGGATCAAACAGTTGCTCGAGGAATTGAAATTTGGAGAAATTAGTCAGATGGGACTTATTTGTGATAATCAAGCTGCTCTTCATATTGCGTCAAATCCAGTGTTCCATGAGAGAACTAAACACATTGAGATTGACTGTCACTTTGTTAGAGAAAAGATACTCTCGGGAGATATTGCTACAAAGTTCGTGAAGTCGAATGATCAACTGACAGATATTTTCACCAAGTCCCTCACTGGTCCTCGTATTAACTACATATGTAACAAGCTCGGTACATATAATTTGTATGCACCAGCTTGAGGGGGAGTGTTAGATGTCCTAATCCCATGTATAGTAGGTTTATAATATGTCCTAGTTTGATACGTAGTAGGAGTAGAATATGTATTATAAATAGGGCTCATTGTATCATTGTTAATATATCAATAATATATTCTTCTTCCGTGCTTTCTCACAAAAGTCATTTGTTGAGAATCCACCAATTTGTTAACCACCTTTTTTAGCCTCTCAATCAGTAGTTTTGATATAATTTTGTATATACTACCTATCAGACTAATAGGCATGAAATCCCTCAGTTCTTTGGCCCCCAACTTCTTAGGTATCAAAGTAACAAAAGTTGCATTTAGGCTCTTTTCAAATATTCATTGTTCATAAAAGTTCTGAACAGCATCTATCACATCCTTTTTAACCACTTCCCAGCAATGTTTGAAAAATGCCATTGTGAAACCATTAGGTCCTGGTGCTTTATCGCCTGCACAAGCCTTGACACTGTCCCATATTTCCTGTTCTCCAATTGGACTCTCCAGCATTGAATTGTCCTCTGTTGTGATTATCTGATTGTTTCTGATAGAATCTGCAGGTCTCCACTCCTCCTCTTCTGTGTATAGGTTTTGATAGGATCTGATCACTTCCCTCTTAATATCTTCCGGATTTTGCAAAGATTCCCCTTCTACTATCAACTGAGCTATATTGTTAAATCTCCTGTGAGCATTGGCTGTTTTATGGAAAAACTTGGTGTTCCTATCTCTGTTTTAACCAAAGGGCCCTGGATCATTGTCTCCATGCAACTTCTTCATGATTTCCAATCTCCTCATACTCCATGGTCAATGTGGTTTTCCTGACAATTTCCTCCTCTATCAATCTTCTCTGATCATGTAGCTCCTCCAGTACTGCAAGTTGGTTAAGGATACTTGCTTTCTGTAATGTTCTAAGTTGCTCCGACACTTCAGTTTAGGTGCCGCACCCGTGTCGACACGACACTAGTATGGGTGTGGGTATGGGATCCGTACCTGATATGGTCAAACACTTTTGGGTACTTTGACCGCAACGGATGAAAAAATTCGATATAAGATACAATTTGATTCCCGAAATCAGAACCAAAACTAGGATAAAATTTGAAGAAAATAACATACCTTATCTACGATATCGATCCATTACTTATTTACAACTTGAGAATAAAAAAGAAACACACACTTTACAAGCTATGCTAAGTATTCCACTAAATTTCTTACAAATTTAGAGATATTTTTATATTTTTATTTTTTTGAATTAATTTTAGCCGGATCCCCGCACCCGTATCCACACTAGGATCCGTATCCCCCAATCTTAGAATTTACATCTCGAAGGATCCGACCTTTAGATCCGCACCCGTGTCGGACACCCGAACCCGTGTCCGAGCAACTTAGGTAATGTTAAGTTGCCTTGCAGAGTTTTGCTCCATTCCTTTAACTTTGTCTTCAAGTATTTAAGCTTCAAGGTTAGAATGTAATCTGGCCTTCCTTCATAGTTGATAGAATTCCACCATTCTTCAACTCTGTCTTTGAATCCTTCTGTGTGCAACCACCAATTTTCAAATTTAAAGTATGATTTGACTGGCTCCCAACTACCACATTGTAGCATCAATGGAAAATGATCTGATGTAACTCTCTGAAGTAGTGATTGCTTTATATTTCTAAAATCTTTATTCCAATCAGCAGATATCAAGAATCTATCCAATCTGGCCGCTATTATATGTCTGTCCCATTTTCTCCATGTGTACTCTCCTCCTGCTAATTGGATGTCTACCCGTTCCATTTCTTCAATGAAGTTGGAAAAATCAGTCATAGCTCGTGTGAATCTGGAACAATTGTTCTTTTCATATGGGTACCAAACAGTATTGAAGTCCCCACATACCATCCAAGGACCATTAAATAGACCTCTTACATCTGCTAGCTCCCACCATAACTCCTTCATCTTTTTTCGGAGCACACACAGCTGAAAGATGCCATGTATATTCCTGAGTCTTGCCTGAAAATTTACAAGTTAAAGTATGTAGTCCAACACAAACTACCTCCCCCTGCCATATTCTACCATCCCACATACAATACCCCCTCTAGTCCCACTAGCTTCCAGCTGAGCAAATTTCACCCATCTATGACCCATAATTCTTTTACAATCTCCCTTATTCCCCTTTCTATTTTAGATTCTTGGAAGCAATAGATTTCTGCCTTCCAGCTAAGTAACAAATATGCAATCAATCTCCTTTTTCTGAATCTATTAAGTCCCCTAACATTCCATAAAATGATATTCACTGACATTGGCTATCTGTTTCCCCCCTGCTTCTAGTTCCATTGCTCTTGAAATTGCTTCCAATATCAAGACATTTAAGCTCTTTGAGTCCCTTCTTCTTTGTATTCTGGACAATCTGAGTGGCTTCTTTCCCTTTGTTCATTTGCCTTCTGTTATTCATGTAAAGTTCCAATGCTTCTCTCTCACATCCACTAAAATCCACCCCAAATTTTTTGCTCATTCTGATGATATTCTGATGCACCCAAATTGATGCTTCAAATTCCGGATCTTCTTCTCCCTCTAAATTTTGATCTTTTAGAGGCACAACTTCTTCAATCTCCCAGTTCACAACCATATAAGACTCTTTTGACTGCATGATCATGTTGTTGTAGAATTCCTCTGAATTTTGTCCCTCACCTACGTGCTCATCAATATTCAACAATGCATTGTCTTCGGGAATAGCTTCTTGTTCCTTTTCTTTTTCTCTGCCTTCATCACTCTCTTTTTCGTCTTTATCTGAGTTGGCCTTTTGATTGCTTTCCTTTGGTTCCTCCGAAACAATAATCAATTGATTTACCACTGAAGCTTCAAACTGAATAGCTGCAATCTCTTCATTAATAGGATCTGGCATGTGGTGTGTGCATGTTGTTTTAAAATCCTTCTCTTCAGATATAACTTGAGCCAAAGAATCTGGGCCCGTATCCTTTTTGTTGTGGTGCTTCATAGGTCTAGCATTATTCATCATAGTGTCAGAAGATTGGTCAGTTACTCTTTTAGGAGTAAATTCAACCTGCTTTGAACAACCCACATGTCTCATCACACATATAGTTGCTCCTCTTGTTGTCTGCTTGGTTACCTCACATTTGTATGTACTCACAGAAGCTTCACACCATATCGGCATTTCAAAGATTACCCCTTCACATTCTATTTTCATTGATTTTGGGACTGCAGATCCATCTCCTTTCACCTTTATTCTTGCCCATTTCAAATGATTTTTGAGTTCTGTTTCCTCCTCAGTTTCAACCCATCCGCAACCCATCCGCCACAGAATTCCCCAATTTCTTTGAAAACTGTCGGAGATCATAGATGTAGTGGAAGACCTACAAGTCTAATCCATACATGATATATCTTCTTATTATTTGGGACCACTCCCACCATTGGATTCCACCATTAAAGCTTAACTTTGTGTTTCTTCCGATACCATTCGCTTCTCATTACATGTTCAGTGATCAGCTTGGGAGGAAATTCAAAGAGAAACCTATTCTGGTTCATCTCATAAATATTGATACCAGGTGCTTGCTTCCAAGAGTTAGTTTCCCATTTACGAACTTCCGATAAGGTTGCTATTTTGGTGTTTTCTTCTGTAAAGAGGCCCACCAAGCATCAACCTAGCAGTTCGTTATGTGCTAAATCTCCATAAACATGTATCATGTCTCCTTCTTGTTGGATCTTCGCTTCCTTCATTTCTCTGCTTGCCCACTTATGATTTCTGACTGTGTTTGAGAACAGATTCCTTCTTCAACCGTGCCCCATCATTCATGAATCTTTTCTTTGGAGCAACATCTGACCAACCTGAATTGAATTCCACCTCAGGAACGATGATAATTGATCTTCCCCTGCCTTGCCTTGGACTTTGGTGATGGTCATATATCGACCATGTGTGTTGTAGTTCTTCGCACAAAATATTTCTGAGAAATGATCCTTGATTTTCCATCTTTTCACATGGTTTCCTTTCATTTTCGAAGCTTCCTTCATATTTTCACATAACCATATCATTGTTTTCCTGCTGAACGTCGATCTTCTGATTAGGTTTATCCCTCTCTCTGTCCATTCAAACCATTCTTCCGCATCTGTTGAACTTTTCTCAATTTCATAAGACTTGAAACCCATAGCAAAGTATATGATGTTGTTCTCCTTCATTGTAGTACTTTTTGGTTAGAGTTGAACGTCCCCTGTAATTGGAAAATTTATTCCTTCGCCGGAAAGTTACTGTGAACAGTAAAAGTTACCTGAATTACGAATAAATTGGATAGGGTTGGTAATTTTCCCAGGATAAATCTGTCCAAAAGAAAAACATTAAAATGTTGCTGGAATTTGCCTCACGCGCCCGGCGCGTGGCTACAGTGTCGCCGGAAACTGTCGCGCGTGGCAGCGCGTGCGTGCTTATTCGTCGGAAAAATTTCAGTGGAGTGGTCGGTTTTTTGGGATCTTCCTACTGGTGTTCATGTAAATCTAAGATTTCTATGTTCTCAGGCTCCTCGGGGAGTGCATGAGAGCTTAAAAAGTAGAGAGAGAAATATCTGATGGAGATTTGGTATTTTCTTACCCCTACCTTTTCAAAAAGAAGGTAACAACAAGCTACTCAAAGTTTTGAATGCATCCATCTATCCAACTCATACCATAACCATTCAAAACAGGGGAACAAGAATCAATAAAGAAAGCACCATAGTAGAAATCATGATACCCAATTTGCACCTAAGGGCAAACATATGTTTCAGTTGATTGGGAAAGGTTTTGATGGACAATTTTTAAAAATTTGTGGATGTGCATATGAGAAAGGAGCAAACAAAGGTTAACCTACCTTTTGGCAGTAGATAAAGACATTAATTTTGGGAGAACCCTGGTGTGAAAATTAATCTTGCAATAAGTACGGAAAAGGTGGAGGACCACATGAACATGCCCAAAGACCTTTAATGTTTAGGTAGATGCACAAACAGCCTTTTTTCACAAAAGGGAAAAGATAGATTTAAAGGAAAAGAGGAAATTGTACATAAGAAAAATGTGTGCTTTGTGACATATTATCATTACCTTGCTTCAAGATGCAAGTAAATTGGGTATCCAAGTCAGCTGATAGAAACAGATTACCCAACACAGTGGTGCAAGGCAGAGATAAAGTAGAAACCCTGATTCTTCTTTGGCCATAGATGGTGGTGTAAAGGAGAGCACACTGGAGACATGGGAAAAAAGCAATTGTAAATGGCCATGAAACTGTATCTGGGAAAGGGGCAAAAAAGTGAGGATGGGGAATAGGAGACTACGAACAGAGCAACATAGATAGACCAAACACCCTTTGTTAAGAAAAATGAACCTTGAATCTAACTTAACCGCAAAAGCTAACTCAAGATGTGAGGGTTGTCTAGGACAAAATAAAGAAACTACAATTCATTCCTTCAACCGATATAGGGGACTCTAGCAACCCCACCCCCCATCACCCAGGTCTAGATATCTGGAGCATGAATAACAACATATGGGGCCCAACACCAGGTAACACAACAACAAGGATGGGTCCGACTCTAATACCAAGTTAAGAAAATGGACTTTAGAACTAACTCAACCCCAAAAGTAGCTCAAGAAATGACGCCTGTCCAACGCATCATAGAAGACAGCGCACCAATTTTACCTGAAAAGAACATTCAGAACCATCCTGCAATTTGTCATCATGCTTTAATGTTACCATTATAGTTTTGTCACAGTCAATCTGCCCAGTAGAAAGTTTTTTTAAGGTATGAACACATTATATTCAGAAATCAGTCACACAAGCTTACAATAGTAATTGACGAAGGAACATATATGCTATGCACCCAAAAGAAAAGGCAAAACTGCAAGTTGTTACAACTATAGTATAAAAATAAGCAGCAGAAAAAAGGACGTTTTCAGTATTTCTACTTTTTCTATAGAAAAATTCGTACAGTTGAAATTATGACCTGAATAGAGCCTAATGAACATATTTCATACAGCCAGCCCCGACTGATTTGAAACTGATGAGAAATCAATGCAAGTTATTAATATGTGGAATACGGTTGAGGTCCTTCCTTAATCAGTTAGAACCTAATAACACAACGGCCCATAAAGAAAAGTCTAGAGGTTTATTTTTGGGTGATAAACAAGAAAAAAGCGGGATAGTGGTATGAGCCTATACAAGATATAGTAAAGTTGTAATGAGGAAAAAGAGTGCAATATGACTTTGAAAATTACTTCTTCGACGAAGTTTTAATGTTACAAGCCCATTTTGAAACCTATTATAGCTATGAATAATATATTGTTATAATATATTGGTGGACTTCAATAAATAAAGCTGTAAGCACATGCATTATTCACAATATCTGCAAAACAGTTTTCAGTATGGAATGATAAGCAGAAGACTGTTAAGATCTGCACTTAGGAATACCACAAGAAAACAGATTTATCAGCCTCTTTGTGTCTCCCCTCCAACCCACCACCCCCAAAACAAAACAGACTATCAAGTGCTGGCTGGGTGAGAGAGTTGGAAGAACCTCACTGAGTAACTCAGGCAGGGAAGAAACAGTAGAATTGCCATAAAAATAATTACAGATAGTGGCTCATCTTTGTGCTCAGAATCAGGTATTGTCAAATAGCTTATGGAAGTTCGGACGAGCTCAAAAGACCTGGTAAACTAATTTAATCCTTTCATGTGTCTACTTTATTTATCATTGTCCAACCATGCCAATTTTTTTTCCGACTTTTTCTCAGAAAGTGCATAAAAGTCTTTCCAGGAGAAAGGAGGTAGAGAAAAAGAGAACAAACCGCAGGTAGATCCACATCTGTTGGAATTCGTCTAGAATAATTTCCAGAGTATTCGTGAACTTGAAGACCCTGCAAAAGAAACAAATCCAGCATGAATGTTGCACTTCGGTAGTCATTAATTCATTATGTTGACACTTATCCTTTAGGGAGGAGCAAAGACCAATCGAGAAAACAGGGAAGAATACCTGACTGCATCTTACACGCATTACAGCCTCAAACCCTTGGGGCCTAGTAATGTTCCATCGAAGATCATTGTAGAGCTTGGCAATATCAGAAATAGCAGAGAAAGGGAAATAGTAGTACACCTGAAATAAGTGGAAAATTTAAGGTCCAAAACAAGACATAACAAAAATATTAGGAGCATGAGATGAAAAGGCAATGAGAACATACATATGCCAACTATTAGAAATGTTTATCGTGTTAAGAACCTTCTGGAGAACGACAACGCAGGATTGTATGTAACTTCAAACTTACCTGCCCTCCAGTAGTTCTAGGAAAGACGCATATGGAGGCAATGTCTACATATGATTGTGTTGTAAGAAACAAATCAACACAGACCTGAAGGAGTTGAGAGCTAATCAATCAATGGGGGTAGGCAAATGAATTAAGAAGATCTAACTGCATTCAAAAATTCTAGTACTGGAGAAGTGTTCCGAGGCAGAAGGTGAAAGCTCACCTGATACTCAGCAAACTCAACAGCCATAGTCTTCAAGGTTTTATCTGCCGGTTGGAGTAATTTATGAGCCTCCTGAAATTCCATTTATATACGAAAGTCTTCTGAATAAATGCTGGTTCAATGTGATTGAGAAGTCTACTAACTACTGCGACAACAAATACACTATTTGATTTTTAGAAGGGATAGTTCCAACGTGCTGTCGAAAATAGGAATCATGCAACTTTTGAGCTATCAAACATCAATGACATACACAGCAAAGTTAATAAGAGTCAGTTCCACAGAAGTCTAGGTAAGCGGAAATAAAAATCACTATTTGTTTAATAGTTGCCAGGTGGGCACATGAATCTTGGTCTATCATTTTTCTCCCTCCCAGTAACTGATTACCTTGTCCACACACAAACTACCAAATACCTCTTATTACTCAGTCCATGAACAATTACTCCATCCTAAATAAGCAAAACAGGATGACACTAGTTTGTATCAATCGAACCTGCAGCAAAATAACTATCTAAAGAAAATAAAAATTGGGCCCTCCATGTTAGGGAGCACATTTTTAAATTACTTAATTATATTATGTCTTAACACCTCCTCACATGCGGGCCTAATTCTATTTTATATGGCTCTTGAGTCTAAAGGTTTCAAAATAAGTAGATCTAAGACAGAATACCTGGAGTGCAAGTTTAGCGCCAAGCCGAGCGAAGTAGGCAGGAACGTGAAGATTGGATCTCATGTCATCGGCAAGAGGGACAATTTTAGGTATCTTGGGTCGGTGATTCAGGGGGACAGATAGATAGACGGGGATGTCACCCACCGTATAGGGGCGGGATGGTCGAAGTGGAGGCTTGCATTATGAGTCCTGTGTGACAAGAAAGTGTCACAGAAACTCAAGGGTAAGTTTTATAGAGCTGTGGTTAGACATGTCATGCTGTATGAGGCGGAGTGCTGGCCGGTGAAGAACTCTCATGTTCAGAGAATGAAGGTTGTTGAGATGAGGATGCTCAGGTGGATGTGCGGCCTCACTAGGTTAGATAAGATTAAGAATGAAGTTATTCGAGAGAAGGTGGGGTGGCCCCAGTGGATGAGAAGATGCGAGAAGCGAGGCTCGGGTGGTTCGGTCATGTGCGGAGGAGAAGCCCTGATGCCCCGGTGAGGAGTTATGAGCGGCTGGCGGTGGTCGATGTGAGGCGAGGCAGAGGGAGACCTAAGAGGTAGTGGGGAGAGGTGATTAGGCAGGACATGGCTAGAATGCGGATTTCCGAGGACATGACCCTTGATAGGAAAGTCTGGAGGTCTAGTATCGGGGTTGTAGGATAGGGGCTTCTAGATTTTTCGTACTCCTTTCCCGGGGTGGGTGAGGCGTAGGTAGGGCTCTCCATAGATGATTTGTGTATTGGAGTGTGTCCCCCTTATGGTAGTTAGTGTTTGATATTAGTGCATACCATTTTATTTATGGTTCTTATGTTTAGAGAATTATTTATGCGATTTCGGTTGGAGTTACTAATGCTCTTTTGTTTTTATTTTTGTTTTTCCTTTCCTTCCCTGAGCCGAGGGTCGATTGGAAACAGCCTCTCTGCCCTTTCGGGTGCCTGTCTACATATTACCCTCCCCATATCCCACTTTGCGGGACTATACTGGGTAGTTGTTGTTGTTGTATGGCTGGCGGTGAGACTGAAACCCATGACCTCTACCCGTTCGGATACCATGATGGAGTTATGTGCTGTCTCATATGGTAGCAGAACAGGAAGAGGTCCTAGGTTCGAGCCTCAGCGCCACCCATATCAAAAAGAATTTTCACACATTTGGCTCATGAAAAGACTCATGGCTGCACGTGGGGGGTTGTGTTGAGACATAATATAATTAGTAATTAAAAGTGTGCTTTTTTTAAGCTTTTAGATGAGATGGTCATGCAACTCTAACAGTCATAACTATTTCTATGTCAATATCTTAGCAGGCAACGGGCAACAGACACTAACACCTGTATCAGACATTACCCATTTGACTCCTACACTACATGATTGTGAGAGGATGATGGACAGCACGGGTAACTAGTGGAATGCAGTTATCGGCTTTCTTTAAGAAACGATGAACACGTTACATGTAGCAACAACTAAAATAACTGCTAGCAAATATGAACCAAAATTCAAGACTACTCAAGTGAAAAGAGTGTATGTCAAGTGATGAACAATATAGAAGAGAAACAGCTTTGATCGTCTAAACAAGCAGCCTATTTCCTAAGAGGAGAAAGTCCAAAACAGAAAATGTAACAATTTTACCTTTTCAGCAGCTGATATGTTGTTTCTTCCTTCAGCTTCTCTAGCAGAAAGGGCTCCAATACCGACAGAAGGCAAGACTGTAACATAGAGCAAGTATGGAGAAATGATATTATACAACAATTTACAGAGACAGTAAATGCCTAGCACATGCCAGATATAATCAAGGGTGAAGGAGCAGGGACAAAAGAGGTACTTAAAGTTCCCTGCAAATAATTGATAGATCTCCAGACTGTGATCCGTGCAATTGCTCGTTAGGTTGTAAACTAAATGATAAAAACACTACAAATATGCTGCTTAAACAATTTTTAAACACTTCATGCACCATCCAATATAGATAGAAACAACAATGTTTCAGTACAAAGTCTCATCATTCTTCAGAATTGACTTGCAGGTGGCCAATCCAAAAAAAAGGACGAGGAAGCAGCGATACATGCAACATGATCAAAGACGTATTCTATTGGACTGAAGTGTGCAGAGGAAGACATATTCTGGACTTCAAATGCTAAATTATGCTCATTAGGTTGTAAACTAAATTATAGAAACACTACAAATATGCTGCTTAAACAATTTTTAAACACTTCATGCACCATCCAATATAGATAGAAACAACAATGTTTCAGTACAAAGTCTCATCATTCTTCAGAATTGACTTGCAGGTGCCCAATCCAAAAAAAAGGACGAGGAAGCAGCGATACATGCAACATGATCAAAGACGTATTCTATTGGACTGAAGTGTGCAGAGGAAGACATATTCTGGACTTCAAATGCTAAAAAGCTCCAAAAAGATGAATGTCTCACATGGAGGTGTTTGCATCTTTATATTGGGAGTTCACCATGGCCCAGACCTCCTATTTGTTCAGCGAGGGTATTGATATCTCATTCCAACTTATCTTAGATTACATCCACAATATGAGCGCTTTTTTACTTTTCCACCTTTACGTGAAGCAAGAAAAGCAGCATCAATGGAACAGCTACAAGTTGAAAGCATAACCCTGAACTATAAGAGTGATATTAACTAAGGGGCTCTACAGGTCCAATGGGAAGACTCTAGAGTGGTTTATCCATTAAGTCAAAACAAAGTACAAGAGTTCCAAATGAACAATCATCCCTAAATGTCGATTCATTTAAGCAAGAAACGTACGACAAACGCCACTTTAACAAGAGACCCAGCACAATATTATCAATTCCCTATGTGAAGGTTAAGCGTAAATGCGTAAACAAAGAATTCTATGGCAAGCTTCCCTGCTTCCTTGGTTCTGCTCGCTCATATTGATAAGCCACTTATTTTCAGAAGAAGCAAAGAAATTTAGGAGAAAGATAATTCTGGAGCTTTCAGTTATAAGAAGTTTATTAGAAGTTATCTGTTTAGCAGTTTTATTATGGTTATTAGATGTTACTTATTATGGTTATTAGAAGTTATTTATCTTTATCCTAATAGGGTATGCAGTAGTTATGGTCAGCCTATTATATAAGTAATAGATCCTGTAATGTGTAGGTATCATTATCAGAATCAAAACTACTTTATTCAGGAGCATTGTCCTCTCCATACGGACAACTTTATTGGTGTAGTTGTGTTTAAGATTCTTGCACAAACTATTGCCAATAATATTAACTACTTTGTTCTATTTATTTTGTTATCTATTTCTGGTTTGTATCATTGGTATCAAAGCAGTAACATCTGCCACGGTGAACACACGGACCAACGCTTCCCACAGTGAACTCACCATTCCTAATCTTGACTCAATTTCCCAACAATTGACGACTATAGCAGCGAAATTGGAAGCCATATATGCTTTAGCCGCTGATGCGGCTGCATTAAAAATACAGCACAGTGGAGATCACAACAATAAAGGGAAAGCTAAAGCCACACAAGAAGAGGGTGAGGTTAACAACACTTAGCATCGAGAAACTTCCCGGCGCTCACAGATAAAGATGGAATTTCCAAAGTCTGAGGAATGCAAGGTTGATGTGGCTTCAATGTACTTGGAGGGAGATGCACTGGATCTTTTTGCTTGGATCAAGAGTGAGCGAACCATTTACTATTGGGACGAATTAGTGAAAGTAATGCAAGAAAATTACGGGCCTGCTGAGTTTCAAAATCCTGATGAACATCTTTGTGATATCCAACAAACTGGAACGGTGTTTGAGTATAGGCAAGAATTTGCAAAACGAGCAGCACGTGTGCAAAATTGGCCAGAACACTGTTTGCTTGGAGTTTTCCTCAGTGGGTTGAAAGAAGACCTTCGTGTGGATGTTAGGATTCACAAACCTCGATCTGTGTACAAGGCAATGAGCCTGGCTTTAGAATATGAAGGAAAACAGGGACCTAATCGGTCCAGTAAGGCACCCATTTTGCCTTCTGTATCACGACCTCCTTTGGTTGGGACATCATCTCCAGCGGCTCGAGAATCCTTCGATTTTCTGTCATCCCGCCAGCCAGTTACACGTCCTTTTCAACCACCATCACTTCCAAACACTCGACCGTTGACTCCTGAACAACAAATTCGGCGAGACAAAGGCCTTTGCTATTGTTGTGGAGAAAAGTTTAGCCCTGTTCATCGCTGCAAACCTGGGACTTTTGCTCATTTGGATTTGATGCAAGAAGAGAACGACGCACACAGATTGTGAAAGATAACAACAAAAATGACATTTTTCCTACGGATGTGGGCATAATTTCTCGAACTTCGCCTTGAGGACAAGTCGTATTTCCAGGAGGGGTGTACTGCTAAGCCACTTATTTTCAGAAGAAGCAAAGAAATTTAGGAGAAAGATAATTCCTGAAGCTTTCAGTTATTAGAAGTTTATTAGATGTTATTTGTTTAGCAGTTTTATTATGGTTATTAGAAGTTACTTATTATGGTTATTAGAAGTTACTTATCTTATTCTAATAGGGTATGCAGTAGTTATGGTCAGCCTATTATATAAGTAATAGATCCTGTAATGTGTAGGTATCATTATCAGAATCAAAACTACTTTATTCAGGAGCATTGTCCTCTCCATACGGACAACTTTATTGGTGTAGTTGTGTTTAAGATTCTTGCACAAACTATTGCCAATAATATTAACTTCTTTGTTCTATTTATTTTGTTATTTATTTCTGGTTTCTATCACATATACTCCCTTGCCCAGGTGGTACCGGTTTTAAAACTAAGGGTTGGGAGGAGCAAAAGTGATTTTTTTCACTTCCAATTGGTTTGGATGGGTGAGGAACAAGCGAGGGTAGGCTTCTCCATTTGAGACGGTAGATCATACTACCTACTTTGTATCTTACATAAGGAACATGACGATATCGAAGCAAAAGTGATTTTTTTCACTTCCAATGTGAGGAACAAGCGAGGGTAGGCTACTCCACTTGAGACGGTACATCATACTACCTACTTTGTATCTTACACAAGGAAGACGATACTGAAGCAGTGTATCCATACTGTGCATGTTGCCTATGAGTAATCAATATATTTAGTGATTTACCTGATTGAAATACAAGTAGTTTCCCTCCGGTGCTTTTCATTGCCAAGAAAGAAGCCTAAAGTAACAAGCAAATAACAAAAATAACAAACGTATTATTCCAACACTGATTTGACTTAAATTCCTCACCTGCATGCAGTAACACAATAATGTATAACTCAAACTTTCAATGTCTATATCATTCCCTAGCCTTAAATCTTCTTTACTCCAATCTGCATGCATGAAAACTGTTTCTTTTGTCTAAACTACTAAATGACATGCATTGCAAAAAGAATATCTGCCATTCAAGGGAGCTCTATGTATCTTCAAAGCCAAGAAGTTAATAGCTAACTTTAAGGAGAGTGGGAGAACACTTTTTTCATTATAAAAGGATAATTGAACAAAGTACTTGGTTTTTGATAACCAGTGGAGCAAAGTACTTAGTAACAGAAAGTAGATAATAAATCATTAAACATTAAAATGTTTTATCCCAAACAAGTCTGTGGCTTTACATCACTCTACAAAGCTATTGCTTTTAAAAGCACTCTAGAAAACTGCCACTGAAATGGTTCCAGGATTATCAAGTAATATGGTCAATGGTTACCTGCAGATGCCCAAGGAAAGCTAGGAGGTATCCTCTTACCATGTGGTAAGAGAGTGACCAATGGCATTAACAGATTATTGGTGAATGATCTGTGTCCTGTCTCTTTAAGTTTGTTGACAGCAATTATCTACGGATTTTCCCAAGTTTATCATGTAAAGTGTCATACCTTGACTGCAGCACCAAAAGCCGAATCAGCAGTCCTGTTATGTTCAAACAATGTTGGGATGTTTTCTAGGAGAAGCTCTAGATGTTGACGACACTGGAATACAAAGATATAACCACTTTCACTGGGCACAACTGATATGCTTTAGCCATTTCTTCCAGGGAAAGGAGAAAGAAAATAAACAGAAACTCAACATTTTGCAGGACCAACCTCTGAGAGTTGCACAATAACATCGCTCTGAAGGGGAGAGTAAACATCTTGGACATCAGGAACAATAAGCATCAATGGCTGCAAACACATAATCGGGATAAAAAATATAGATTTGTGATCAAATGAGCATGCACTTTTACTTCAAAGTACATCAAACAACTTGCCACAATCTTAATTTGCACATTGGTGTCAATCTCAAATTTAAAAAAAAAAAAAGTACCATCATTTCCTTTACAAAGTAAATTAGTTTATGCATACCAAGAAGTAAATTACCAATAAGAGAACCCACTTCAAGGTGTATTTAAAAAGTAAGAAGCAAAAGAAAATAAAATAGATATAAATAAAAGAACGTCATCATATCAGAAACAACTAGAAGGGAAATAGACTGCAGATATTCCAAGAAGAATAAACACAAAACTGCAAAATCAAGTACAATGGAGCAGGACTACCAATAAAGGGAAACCATAGCAGCTGAGGAATAACTCTTTCCTGAATACTGGCAAATATTCTTTCTCATATTAAACCAATGAATTATCAATTACCAACAGACCAGACAGAAGGAAATGAAATAAAGCCATTTTGTTCCTTTTTCTGAAACTACTCCACTCCCTTACAATCTATTGGCTAGATTTTTATTTCATTTATAATTTACCCGAGAAAATGGGAAATGTATTCAACTAAAACCTTTGGCTACATTTAAAAAGAATCTAACAGGAAATAACTTTTAGAAAGCTGCGCAAACATTGTATCCAGATGTCTAGTTTCTACATTTAATTTTCCATCTTAGAGAAACTGTGAGTCATCATACACATAAAAAAGAAAAAAGATAATAAGTATTTGGTGATTTTGAAAAAGCACTTTTTGTTTAATTGGAACAAAGCTATATCTAGCAGAGTCGATGCATTGCCAGTGTGTAAAACCTGCTGCAGTGCTCGTTTTAGATTGTAAAAATGGATAGTCGAGTCAAATGTAGCAATCTAACCATTGTACCCGAGAAAATGGGAAATGTATTCAACTAAAACCTTTGGCTACATTTAAATAGAATCTAACAGGAAATAACTTTTAGAAAGCTGCGCAAACATTGTATCCAGATGTCTAGTTTCTACATTTAATTTTCCATCTTAGAGAAACTGTGAGTCATCATACACATAAAAAAGAAAAAAGATAATAAGTATTTGGTGATTTTGAAAAAGCACTTTTTGTTTAATTGGAACAAAGCTATATCTAGCAGAGTAGATGCATTGCCAGTGTGTAAAACCTGCTGCAGTGCTCGTTTTAGATTGTAAAAATGGATAGTCGAGTCAAATGTAGCAATCCCAACCAATGTTCGAGGACCTTCCTGCAATAAAAAGTTGTCAACATCAGAGACAGCTCATATATTCTCCCAATAAATGATGTACATTAAATATCAAACCAACCATAATAGTGCAAGATAGCTCAAATAGCAGAGAATCATGATCACTAACTTCCATAGACCCAGTTAAGAGTTAACCCATCCTTTGACAAGTAAAAGGCAATGTCTAACCACCTGACTAATATCTTCCCTCATGATTTACATTAGATTGATGTAGCTCCTTTTTACCAAATCATGTTCCAGTGAATTCAATCGCATGACTTGACTTGATCACAAACTGGGTGAATTTAAATGCATGATCTTATCTCAACTATCACTCTTCCCACGTTCTGAGCTTGGGGCTGTCGCTGGAGCAGCGAGTGGCTCTTGGTGCCAGCTGCTATCATCCCTCAAAAATGATGAGTCAACTATACTTACCTATTAATGTCCTGAATTATCCAACTATCATTAGTATAACCTACTCACAAGGCAATACTTTGCTGAAACACCTCTCCCTCATAGAAACGCACTCAATGCAGACCTCAATTACACATTCTGCCCAATAAATCGAGGTTCACCACACCATATCATAAAGGACTTAAGACAAACTTGAATTTCCTCAAGTCAAAAGGCTCAGAAACCGATATCAGCATCTCAAAGGATAGAACGGAAAAACTAGAAGCTTGTACATGATTATATTAACAATTATGATAATGAAGTTGTTTCAAAAGGATTTCCAATCAAAAAGACAGGAACACATATCCTAATCTGTCATTAATGTAAAGACATTCTCAATTAATATTACCAATAAAAAATCAACACACTTACAGGAAGATAAGAAATAACTTGGCTTATTGCACTGCAAGCAGCTGCAGTTGCACCAGTTTGTATGGCGTTCATGGAGACATCAATAAGGAAGAAATATACAGCAGGCATTGGATCGCGCAGCTGAAACAAAATTTCCAAGTTATCACTTGAAAAATCAAAAACGTTACCAACCTATATCAAGGAAAATCACCGCACCAAGAACAAGAAATGCATTCATAATTGCAAGCTGATTGAAAAACCATAAACAAAGAGTGATCTTGAACTAAAAGCATGATTGATTGTCTATCAATAAACATCTCTGTCAAAACAGAATTAAACGTGTTCAACCCATCACCACCACCACCAATGCCCTTTGCTGTCCACAGATCTTGCATCTCGGACCAGCAACTTGACAAATCAGCCACAATGTAGTATAACCCTTTGCCTTCTCCCTACCTTCCTCTTTTCTCTCTTCACATAATTATTTGCATTGGTTTAAATCTGAGTAAGTATTACTTAAAGAATTATTAGAGCAGAACTGTTTCCTCCTCAAGCCTATTGAAGAAGATAAGAAGTTCAAGATGACTATCGATATAATCCTTCATTCCTCTTAAATAGGTTAAACTAGCAATAGAACAGCACATATATACTAATGAACTACTGCTGAAAATTCATATGTTTCAAACATTTCCAATGGATAGGATATAAGCACTAGGCGACATGCAAACTTCCCTAAATATCAAAACAGGATATAAGCACTAGGTGACGTGCAAACTTCCCTAAATATCAAAACACATCTAGATAGCAGTTGAAAGCTCTTTGCTCTCTTAAGTGAATGATAACCCTTTGCTTGGAGTTCATTTTAAGACGGTTCTACTTCAATAAACTCATCCAACCATGCCACTAATCAAGGTGTGCAAGCTTGGAACGTAAATTTCAAATAACTCTACATCAATAAACTAATCCAATCATACCACCATATCAAAGTCCAACAAAAGGTCACCAACCTTATATTCCTTAGTAGCTACAAGTTCAACAGTTCCTCGACATAGTTCTGGCCTTTCATCAGCATCTCTACGCCTACCATCTGGACCTAAGTTGCAGTGATAATCACGTGGAGTTTCATTGGTATATCCTGCAAAAAAGATGTCAATCGTATGGAAAATTAAAAACTTCACAATTTCATTCAACTTCAATATCGGGAATTGGTAAGAGTTTTTGTTGAATGATAGAGGATTTCCAAGAAGATATTCTCCATATCAAGATTTGATCCTCTAAGATTTGTCCATATCAAGTTTTGATTCTCTAAGATCTTTATCAAATTTTGATTCTTTGTTTTATTTTATTTTGTATAATCCCATATTTTATGGGATTTTGTTAGATTTTATGGGATTTTGTTTCTAACCTCTTCTTGTATATAAAGCCATGTATATGACGTTTAAAAATATGAATGAAATTATTCAAGTTTCTTACTCTTTCCACAAGGTATCAGAGCCTTAGGCTTATTACTAACAGATTTTTTTTTTCATTCATCCATTTTTTCATCACATTTG